>VWYO01006973.1:182588-225764 GCA_013400275.1 Rhadina sibilatrix | reverse complement strand
TTGCTATAGAGGGCATGTATATATGAAAAATTACCATTGAGGTTGTACCTAGTTCTTTACTTGTCTTTATTTAAACACTTCATCTGTGTAAAGGAGTGGAAGGAAAAATTAGCCATATACTAAAATTTGCATTTTCATTTTTAAGAGGTATGCTAGACAAAATGTTTTTAAAAACTTGTAAGAAAAAAAAAAAAGCCAACTAAAAGTATTTAATCTTTCTTTTTTTCTACACTATGGAACGTGTAATAATAAGAATAAATTAGATTAACAATCTATTTATTATATTTTCCAGCTGTTCTTACACACCAGAAATAAGATGAGGCTGCTTTTACTTCTAATAATTTGCCAGTGTGCCATAAGCAGTATCAAAACACGCAGTGTTTCAAAGCCCAATATGATTTTACTGATGGCTGATGATCTTGGTATTGGAGACCTGGGATGTTATGGGAACAGAACCCTAAGGTAGGATGATAATTTGGTGGAGTCATAGCTTTATATTTAGTTTTCAATGGATTTTTAAAATAAAAAAATGCCAGAACATGCAGAGGTTTGATTAAGTTTTTTTTATGAGTAACCAAAGTTAATAACTTTTCCAGAGATTTGAATATTCAATCCTTATTTTATTTTTTTGACCAAAGACTTAGGTAATGCATTTATCCTGCTGAAAAGTTGCATTACAAACAGAGGATTGAGCAACTAACCAAACAAGGGTAGCTCTAGAGAACTAAAGTATAATGAACAGTTTTCTTCTAGAATACACAAGTACTGTGACTTAAACATATTAAGCATATTTTGAAGCACTCATGATTTGGGACAAGCTTGTTGTTAACTAATTGGAAATAAAGAGGTGATATTTGTCCTTAATTTATCCTCATACAGTAATAAATATAATAATTAAAAAAAAAATGTTAATATACTTGAATAATGCATCAGTGTGCCCTGGGATGTTTCTTGCTATCAGCTTAGATGTGATGGTTGTGTAAACAGAGCAAGTGATATCTAGCCATTGTGTTTCAGTTGTGCAAAGTCTTTGGCAAAGTTAGATAATACATTCAGACTAAAAGCACCGTTCTGTCAAATGTTAAATGCTCTTGTTCCTGCTGATGTTACTTAGAAGTAAAATCTCTTAACTCAGAAAAAAATAAAAATCAAGTTACAGCTTCTGGTTTTGAGCAGGGAAAAATATATATGCAACACTGATGCTTGGATCACTCCCCTCACAGGCACCAGAAAGACCCCAAGATCTATATTCTCTGCTGGGAGAATTTGGAATTAGATTTTTGGAATATGATGCATTTTCATCTTCCTGATTGTTACCAGTAGGTGACTTACAGATAGAAAATAATTCCATTGGAAAATTAATGTTTCTTACTTTTCAGACTTAGATGCTGGGAACACTAGTGTGCCTTGAGGTCATGGTCATTAATCTCCAGGGTCAGAGATCTATTAGAGCATGCTGCAGCTGCTGGCCAGTCTGCATTAGTAATTTTTATCTGTAGAACCAAGGATACAGGATTTCTTCCTGCAGGAACCAATTTTAATCTGCATGATGAGCCAGATCACAGACAAGTTTCCCATACAGATATGGAAGCTAGGTTGTGCCCTGGGTCTAATATAGCAGACAAAATCATGTCAGACATGTAGATATTGTTAGTATAGAGCATAACACAGAGTCATAATCATTTGAATCTCTTATAACAGCTTATAGCACCACACAACATTATCCCTACCCCAAAAAAGCTTTTGCTGGAGGGAGACAGAAGAGACACCAAGTTGGGAGTAAGGATGCACAACCTTTCTCTAGTCTCTCTTGCCCTCATTACTGAAGCAAAAAGGTTGTTAAATTACAATTTTGGTCAAGGAACACATTAAAAAGGGTTGCAGTACTGTATGTCCAGATGTTGCAGTTTAACACTGGCCGTGAAGAATAGAAGTAAGTGGGGGAAAAGATTCCTGCTGCAATGTTACAGTATTTCTGTTCAGTGTTGACACCTAATGTAAAAATGTTTGACATGATAGTATTTGGAATTGCAACCCCACCACGCCATTGATAATTTACGTACAGTAGATTTTAACTGGATTTTCCTGATAGTTCTTGCCTCAGACGTCTTGTGCTTACCATGCCTGTATCCAAATAATCATCTTTGTGTACTTTTTTTCACCTGCTTGTGTTTTTTCAGAACCCCTAATATTGACAGGCTAGCAGAGGAAGGAGTGACACTTACTCAGCATATAGCAGCATCCCCACTTTGTACTCCAAGCAGGGCAGCTTTTCTGACAGGGAGATATCCTATAAGATCAGGTAAAATCCCATCCCTTTATTTATATATAATATGATATTTTATTTACGGTAAACTGTATGCAGGGTTTTTGTCTGGCCTTTCTTGATTTGCTTACCATTACCAGGTTAAGAATGGTAAATGATCAGTCCTTTCAGTGACTGATCAAGCTCAACAGAGTTGGTCTACATTTGAAATATTTCATATGTATGGGGAAATTTCACATTTCAGGAGAGCTGACACAAAGATAAAGATTTTTTAGTGAGTATTTTTGTCTGGTTTTTTGTTTGTTTGTTTAAATACTGACAAAGCAATCTAACTGTGGTTATTTAATGCCAACCTGTCCTGGACTGCATCAAGCACAACATCACCAGCCAGACAAGGGAGAGGGTTGTCCTGAACTGCTCTATAGGGTGGCCTCGCCTCTAAGTGCTGTGTGCACCAAACCTGACAGAGTTCAAGAAGTGTTTGGACAACACTCTGAGGCACATGACATGACTCATGGGGATGTTCTGTGGAGGGCTGGATGTTGAAATCAATGATCACTGTAGGTCCCTTCCAACTAAGCTTATCTTGTGATTCTCTGTGATTCTGTGAAATGCCTCTGCTATTCAGTGACCCCAGACTCTTTGCCTGCCCCCACAGTTGCATTCAGGCTGCTCTCACTGTGTTGGTGGGCAACCCAAGTATTGAACACCACAGAGATGCATCTAGATCAAGTGGAGGAGACTAATGCAAATACTTCTTCTCAGACATTTCTATTTCTGCTAAACCTTTTTGTTTAGACAAATTGTTGGGTTTATGTTTTGGTGTTTTTTTTTTTTTTTTTTTTTGCAAGGAGTGGATAGAGGCAGGACAGTTCATTAAGGTACTCAATTTGCCCTCAAAACTGGGAAAAAGAGAGCAAAAAATCTCTTATCTATTTGAAGTGTTATTTTTGTTCCATATCTACCCATGCATAGTGTTAAGTATCCTGTGAATACCTGCATTTAATTTCTCTTACTTTTAAAGTACCTGATCCAAAGCCTATTTGAGTCAATGAAGATCTAGTCTGTTTATTTTAGTGTGCTGGGTCTGAGCCTCTCAGTGCTTAGCCATGCAATTCAACATTCCCTTAACATCATTTTTAGCAAGGATCATTATACATTAATCAGATCACTTGTTCATTAGTGATAAAACATCCTGTCCTTGCTTCTGGGAATGAAAGCAAAGCAAGACTCTGGAGCCTACTTGATACGTTCTTGCTCACTCAAATCAAGTAACAAGCTTCTGCAAAAGTGCCAGCTAATATAACTTGCTAAATTTTCCATTACATTCATCTGCAAAGGAAAATTTTATATACCTGTTACAGATATATTGCTATTAATATTTACTGTAGGTAAAGTCACAGGTCACTTTCCATTATGTTCCTTGTTCTTATTTCTGAAAAATTAGCACTTGAACTATTTTTTTTCTTCACTAATCAGCTCTCAGACATACTTAATCATTTCCATGTAGGTACAAAAATTGAACTTTGTCTTACTTAAGTTACAAAATTTCTAAATATGGATTGCTTCCAAATATCAGTGAAGAACTAATAAACGCTTATTATAGAAGACACTAGAATCATGATGTGGAAAAAAATGTTAGAAATATAAAACTCCTCCTAATAGAGCTGAAGAAAAGATTCCAAAATGCAGTATGGGATGAGACACAAGCTCAGAGAAAAGTAATGATGAAAAAAAAAAGAAAATCATGCTTCTGTATTTTCATTCTGATAACAGAATTACACTGATTTCAGTTACAAGAGCTTGAAATATGTAAAAATAAGTATAAATAAATAAAATATGATAAATATATGTCTAAAGCTATCGGAAGCTTTATCGGGTAAAAAACTGAAGTCAGCATTTGAAGGGTAGGTTGAGCTCTCTTTAATAAACCAGTCTAACAAGTTTTTCTCATGTAACCACAAGGGATACCTGAGGGAGGATTCTGGTTGTCTACATCAGTCATGTAATGTGGGCGCTGCAATCATCCAGTTGCATAATTTAAACTTCCTGAAGATACATCTGCACAGATTTGCATAGATATGCTCTGTTCTTACTGTCTATTTTCAGTGCCAGCTCTCATCTGGAATCCTAGTAATCTAATTTTCATGAACCTGAGCTCTCAAGTTCTTCATCCTGAGAGCAGTTTATAAGCTCATTTGTGTTTCTCAGACTCTTAATACATAGAAATGACTGTGCCTCATTTAGATGTTGTCTTGTTAGCCAGTACCCGATGTTCCTTTAGTGCACTCACTCCGCGTGCATTGGATGATGTGTCTTCATGCCACTGGAGCACCCCATCAATGCTGACAGCTCAAGCCACTCTATTTACAGGATCAGATTCTCTCTTGCTCTTTCTGACCTCATGATATTTACGTGCCCAGCAGTAAGACTGCCCTATTTCAATATGTCTTCTCTCAAAAAACCTTAAAGGCTTATAGAAAACCACATATGAGGACTGGGGAAATTCTCAAAGTAGAACTTGGGAATGATCTTACTTAGTATTCATCTTCCTTCCCTCCCTATGTACAAGAAAAATAAATTATGCAAGATCAACTTCTTAAAATTTTGCTATACCTCAGAAAATCTAAATAAGGGGCTGCAGCTGTTTATGTGGTGGCTGGCCCTGTGGTTATAAGCTCAGAATTTTTTTTCTCCATGTCTGTTTCTGCTGTCAATACAGAAAAGACCTCGCTCAGCTAAATGAATGATTGTATCTTGCAACACTTAGTGTCTGATTGTAATATGTCATTTAAGTGAGACCACCTAAGACAAAAAAGTGCATGCAGAGCTAATGAATGGAAGTTCTTTCTTTGTATTATCCTGGTCTCATTCATTTTTATTGTATTTAGGAATGGCTGCCTTCTCACGAGTTGGTGTCTTCTTATTTTCTGCCTCTTCTGGGGGACTTTCTTCTGAAGAAATAACTTTTTCCAAACTCCTGAAGCAGAAAGGTTATGCAACAGCTCTAATAGGTAAAATTGCAGACATGCTCAGCACTGTTTTCTTTTATTTCAATGAGAAGAACATTAGCTTCCCATATTGGCTTTTAAGGGCATGCATTAAGCTTTTTTCCCCTCACTCATAATTAATTTATTTTTCTGAAACAAAGCTGAGCACATTCCTATGCCCATGTGAAACACTGGTCAGGTAAGTATGTCTGATTCACTTGTGCTGTTGTAGTCTCATTTTGCAAGGTACTGAAGTAACATGATGAACAAACTTAAAATTAGTCAAGCTCCTGAAAAGTTTTTGGTATAAATACAAGTTTGATTGCATCAGAGAGACAATGAGGGATTGATCACAGGGTACATGTCAGCACTGTGGTTGTTTTCATTTCCCCAGTGTTCAAATTCCCATAAAGTAAATAACGTTGTACCTGGGCTACCATCTTAGTCATCAGACAGAAATGGACATTTCTAGGAAATATTTCATATTATTTGGTAGATATTTAATATAGAAATGTATTTCTCTCTCATTATAAAGATAGTTCAGACAACTGATCGCAGCATAAATATCCAGTGATGGGCAAAAGGAATCATACTAGATTAATATTAAATTGGAGTTAATTTCATAAAAGTATAACATTAAAGACTTCTGAATTTTTTTATTAATTTGGCCACTGACTTATTTTACATTGCTTATATTTCAGAAGATTCTTGTGAAGTTCAACTTGTATTTTATAATGTGTTTCTGTGCTGGAATTGCCAGGATATAGTTGTGCAGAGAACATTATACTGGAATATTACTAAATTAATTTAGATGAAGGATGCACGCAATTTGTTTTTTAAATGAAACAGAAACTTGCAATTTTGAGAGTAATTTTTGTTTAAAAAACCAGTCTATTTAGCAAGGCTAACAATTAATGCCACTGTTCAAAAAAAAAGTCTGTATTATGTAGTGTCAGTGTTCTAAGTAAAAATCCTACTTAGCTATACCCCAGTCTTATAAAGCATAAAATACATGGTGTCCTGGAAGAATGAAAATAGAAAACCAGAAATTCTTATCAGAAGTTTATGTAGTGTAGGTGAATTGGAACCATAGTACAAAATAACTGTTCATAATTTGTCATGTTCCTTGTGGACTTAATTCCTATTTCTCCATATTCAATTAAAGACTGGGGTTTTTTATGTTTGTAACAAGCATAGTAATACAACTCTTTTTCTGGGGCTGACCTAGTTAATGTTCTTTTTTTAACTACTTTTGCTGCAACGTGACAGCTTACCACTTAGATCTCCAGAAGTTATCTCCATGATGCTTAGTGAACAGTTCTTCCAAGTGGCCTGAATGATAGCTATGAGACCATAAAATGTAATATTATCATATCCTTAGAGTATAATGAAGGTTTCCGAAAATCAAGAAGTGCATTAAAATTAGGGATAAAGCATATGTAAATGACAGAAAGAAAAATCATGTAGATTTGAAGACTAGATAGGCAGTCTGATTCACAACCAGTCCATTTTCTGCTTTTGCTGGTATTCTTATTGCATCGTATTGGTCTAGTTCAGGGAGATTGCTTGGTTCAATCTAACTCAGCAGTTCCCAAACAATTAATTGTCAAATCATACACCAGTGATGGATTGGCATAAGGGTAATTTGAAGCCTTTCTTTTCCTCAAGCCTGTAGTGTCATTTCTATTTTTTTTGCTAGTCTCCCCTCTAAGGACATTATTTTTCTTCCCAAGGTGCATTTTTGTTTCTTTTTAAATTTTTTCTCCTCTGAATATATGTTTCCTTTTGTTGATATGTCCCAAAATATATTTTAGCTATAAATCTACTTTATGTATACACTTTTCTACCTCATTGTTTTCCCCTGTGACATAAAGAAGGTGACAACCAATAGATCTGTCAGGAAAGCACACAATCAGATCTGCAACAGAACAGATGCAGAGAATACATAATATTTTACTATTGGGAAGAAATGCTGATGTTTTGCTGGAAATAGCTATTCATAATGCAAAAATTCTCCCTAAATTTGATAGATGGTATTTTAACTACTGCTATACTCAATTACAATTGAGTAAAGGCTAATTTTTCCTCACGATTGCTATCCAGTGTGTTTTCCAGCATCCAGAGAAGTTTAAAATCCACCTATGTATCTTATCTCCAATGCCAAAATACTAATTGATAACTGGTACTTGTTTCTTTCTTTCAGAATGAAGTATTGTAATGTTTGGGCACTTCACAGTAGTAAGGTGTCCAATTCAAGATTGACTGAGTCTATGGAGTGGAGTTAATACAACAGTTATTCATAAAACAGCTTAAAATCTGTCCATGCTAATAATGTATGCACATACACATTTATAATTTTTGCTATATACTTCAAAGAAGTATATTTCCTTAAGAAAATACTTCTGTTTGTATCTTGCTCCACATCTTGTATCTTACCATTTATCTGAAAAGCACAAAATCATTCCAAAAGAAATATATCATTGTATAAAAATCAGTCTTCGTATTTGTTCCCTTCTTCACTATATGAGGGAAAAATACAGTAAAACATGGATTTCTGTAATGTCCTCAGGATTCTGCATTCTGAGAAATGGAGTTTCAAGTGAAGTTTCTTGGCTGAGTAGGACTTGTCTCTCACTTCCAGTTGCCTTTCATTGCATTGCTTTTGCTCTGGAGAAATTCTAATTGTGGCTGACGGAGAGGGAAAAAAGCCTAAGTCTCCAATTATTATGATACTCATAATTTACAATTAACATCATAAATTTCACTCAAAATCTTAGTAGAATCTGCTGAAATGCTTATGATGCTTGTGTGAAGTGTCCATTCTATGAAGCATCACTTGGCAAAGAGATGAGAGCATTTTGCATTGCTCTCAGATTCAGAAGGGCCCCAGAATCTAAAGCACATTACAGTAATCTGTTGAAGCACTAGCTCAAGGCAAGGGTTATTGTCACAAGGAGTGAAACAAAATGTATTGTGAATCCAGTCATCACTTGCTTTTTCAGAGTAGTGCAGGATCTATCAAAACCTTCTACCTCCCTAGCCATTTGAGAATGGCAATTATGTCATTCCGTCACAGCTGCCGATATCAGTTGAACTGGGGCTTCTGTTGCCTTTCCTGAGAACCTGATCTCTGCTTTGTTTGGTTTAAGTTGCTTCTCAACAAATCTTTTTCTGAGGCCCAAGTTTGTCTTGACATTGAACAATTTGTTGTGCTTGCTAAAGCCCTTTCAATAAAAATAGGACCTGTACTTCCCTCTGTCCTAATTTGTTATTGCAAGGTTTTTCTATCCTGGCTTGTAGTTCAGATCCAGTTAAAAAAAAACCACTACATATCATTATAAATGACCTTGAAGGTATGCTTAATTTGTTTGAGTTTCTTTTTCATATTTTCTTAATGAATTGTAGGTGCTTTGAGATTAACATATAATAGCAAAAAAATTAAAATTAAAGCTTGAAGATCATTTAGGTACATGACTTTAAGCCTCTACCTTTAAATCACTTATCTAACTTGATGACAGTTGTTTCATGCTCACTTTGTTACACATCTGGCTTTATGATTATTCCATTAAGGCACTCATCCCAACCTAAGAGAAAAATTGAAGCATTTATTTTCTAAAATCTGCATCTTTGAGTTCAGGGAAAATTATAGTTCCAGCCTTACCTAGCCCTTTATAGCACCATTATAATTTCTGATATTTCAGTACAATGGTGTGTACTGCTTGTTTTTTAATTGATCACAATAATTTTGCCTGGACTGTGTCAAAAGTAGTGACCAGAACCATTTTCTTCACAAAAAGCAGAATACCACCTCAGGTGAGGGGGCATCTGACAGGGAGAAGTTCTGATGGAATGAGAAGAGTGTAGATGCCTTCATTTCATTGGCACATAAGCAGATCTGAAAATGTTTTACACCTGCTTTGATGATATACAGAAGTTATTTTTAACTTAAGACCATCAAGAGATGTATGACAACTGGACTCAACTAAGCACTCAGATTCAAGATTTCTGGTTTTTTCTTCACCTTTGCTAACAGATGAATTTGGGCATATGACTTTCTTATCCTATACCTCAGTTCTGTTATTTGTGGAAGAGGAATAACAACACCCAGATATTTTCCTAAATTAAAAAAAGAAAAAAATAGAACTGATCCCCATGTTCACCCTCCTTGGTACTGTAGTACCTGCATTTCTCACAGCTGAAGGAAAAAGTGCAGGATGAATATGCTGTTTTGGAGACCCAGGAGGAGATGTTCAGGACTGTTTGCATCAGGACTCTCTTAGATGTGTAAAAGCTGGGATGGTTTAGAAAAGGGGAAAATCCTGTATTTTTTTTTTTTTTTCTGTTTTGCATTTACTGCCTGTGTATTCTGAAGTCTCTAAACGAAATATTTCAAATTTCTTTGGGTTAAGTTATGGGGATGAAGACCTAATGAATTTGCCGATTTTCTTGTTTATTTCTTTTACAATCACAACCTCTGAATTATGCTGGTCATGTTTAGGTGTTTGATTCAGAAAAATAAAGTTTGCCCCAGCAGTATATACTGTCGTCTGTTTTGTCAAGGCCAGCATGATTTTTTAAATATTCAGCACATTTTCTTTCTGAGAGCTAAGAGCATGGCTCTATCCATAATCCATCTCAATAAGCTTAACTGAATTTGAATTTTTTTTATAATTATGCATTTTGATTCAAAGAACAGCTACCAATTAGGTCTGTTGTGCTAAGCAATGCATAAGCATATGGTAAGAGGTTGTACCTGAGTCATAGAATGAATTATCTAGATACTTATCATAATCAGCATGAATATAGATCATATTAGTATAATGCAAATCAGGCTCAGTGGTTTCTTTTGTCAGACAGTGTCCAACATTATTGCAGAATTAGAGTGATTTTATAGTGGGACAAAATGCTGTGAGAGATAGTATTTTACAGCAATTTACTTGTTACTGTTGGTTTTTTATTTATATATATGAAATATATATATGTAAAATAATCAGCCTCAATATATATATATGCATTTTGAGGGATATTGGCAATTTCAGAGATTTTGCAATAATTTAAATAATAAATACTTTAATAATTTCCTTATTCTTGATTTATTTTCTATTTGTTACTGTTTTTTTCTTCTTCGTCTTTTTTTTTAACTAGTCCAATTATTTGCCAGAAAAAATTCAGAAAAGATACTTTGTAATTCCGTATTTGTTCTTTCTCTTCAATCAGTACCTGCTACAAAATAGTATTTTCTTATTACAACTACACTCGCTTAATTTCCAAAGTTAACAATAGCTTATAGACATATTAGGGCTCCATTGCTCTTCAGTGACCTGCTAGCCCACTCAGAATTTGATGTTCTTCAGCAGCAGCCATACCAGGCTATTTCTAACTGAGATGAAGAGGCAGACATAAAAAAACCTCAAACCTTTGATGAAGGCACAAAGAAAGCTTAAATAGAAAATAGGGATCCACACAATAAATGCTGGGAGCAGGGGAATATCAGTTCGATTGTGATGGTTTCATGTTTGAAATAATGCACATTAAAAGTAAGTTTGATGAACTTAACTATAAAAATGTTCCCTGTCCTCTCTTTTTAGGAAAGTGGCATCTTGGGATGAACTGTGAAAGCAGTAATGACTTCTGTCACCACCCCCTCAGTCATGGATTTGATTATTTTTATGGCCTTCCGGTGACCAATTTGAGAGACTGCAAACCTGGCCAAGGCAGTGTATTTTTAAAAGGGGTTCAGAAAGACCTTGTCATCCCAATCCAAATTGCTGGAATTGCTCTTATGTCTTTGGCAATAGTACAGTACATTGGCCTTCTCAAAGTACCCTTCCAAGCATTGGGTTACTTCTTATTAATAATCACAATTTCACTTGTGGTTTTGATTTTTTTCTTCTATCATTTTCGACACCTAAACTGCTTTTTAATGAGGGACCATCAGATTATCCAGCAGCCACTGTCCTATGAGAACCTTACTCAGAGGCTGACAAAAGAAGCCATGCAGTTTATTGGAAGGTAGGTTTCTAACTGTGTTGTAATTTAATGTTGGCATTTCATATTGACAGTGCTTCAGAACATTTGAAAAAAAATAGAGCTGGGCACAAGGAATATGTCATTATATATATGAGTGTAATTTTTTTCCTTTAAAAGATGACTGAAATTAATCTTTTTGGTAGGGATGACTTCAGTTTCCTCCTATCAGGTACGTAATTAATTTCTCTATAGAAAGGGAAATGTTTACATTTATGAGCTTCAGAATATTTTTTTTTTAACTTTAAACTTTTTTAGGACTTTAATTCTTAAGAATTTCATATAACTTGAAATATGAAAAATTTTTTGTGGTGTGATTTAATTCTGTGAAAGCACAATGCAGAGTCATAATCCATTACTTTTCTGGAGTGGGGAAATGATCTTCATCATTGAGTTGATGCATCATATGGCAAATATTTTAGGATACTGGCATTCATGTGGTAATTTTTTTAAGATATTGGCATTTTAGATGACTCTACTTTTATGACAGTAATTTTGAAAGGATTTGATTTTAAGAAATTAGAGTGCTAGTTTCTGCAGCTGGAACAGAATAACACCAAGCACCAGGACAGGCTGGGAATGATGTGCTGGAAAGCAGTTCTGTGGAGACCTGGGGGTGCTGGTGCACAACCATCTGTCCATGAGCCAGCAGTGTGCCCTGGTGGCCAAGGAGGCCAGTGGGATCCCAGGGGGCATTAGGAAGAGCATTGTCAGCAGGGAAGTGATCCTGCCCCTCTGCTCAGCCCTGGTGAGGCCACATCTGGAATGTTCTATCCAGTTTTGGGCTCCTCAGGACAAGAGATAAATGGAGCTCCTTGAGTAGGTCCAGCAGAGGGAAATAAAGTTGATTAAGGGACTGGAGCATCTCTCTTATGACAAAAGGCTGAGAGAGCTGGGCCTGTTCAGCCTCAAGAAGAGACAGCTGAGAGAGAACCTCATCACTGTACACAAGTATCTGCAGGGAGGTGTCAATAGGACAGAGCCAGGCTCTGCTCGGTAATGCCAAGCAATAGGACAAGAGGCAATGGACAGAAAATGGTGCACAGGAAGATTGACAGGAATATGAGGAAAAAACTTCTTTACTGTGGAGGTGACAATGCCCTGGAACAGTTGCCCAGAGAGGTTTTGGAGTCTCCCTCACTGGAGTTAGTTAAGAACTGCCTAGATATAATCCTGTGCCATGTGCTCTGAGCTGACCCTCTTGAACAGGGAGGTTGGACCAGATGATGCCACTGTTGTTCCTTCCAACTTTACCCATTCTGTATTCTGTGATTCTGTGAAACAAATGGGTGTTTTGAAAACAGTATTTTTAATAGCCATCACATTGGGTCACCTAAACATTGGATTTACAAAACCATCCTAAGTCATGGTTCATTTTTGCTATGTCCCTTACTTTGCCCTAATTGTCACCAAAGGGCTCTTAGTGGGATTAAGTAAAAAAAGTATACCTTTGTATATTCTACAATAGAAATCAATATATTTGGAGAAAAAAATATTTAATCAATTTAACTTGTGGGGAAAAAAAGTGTATGCATTTTTCTCCACCACTTTTGACACAAGCTGCAGCATTTTTAAAAATACTACATGGAAGTAAAATCATTTTCTAAGATGTAGAATTACTGTTATCCTGAATTTCTATTCTAGATCCCTGAATTACTATTCTCTAAACTATGTAGCATTAGTTTCTGTGAATACATGCATATGGTGTCATTGCTGGATGAAAACATGTACCAAGAATCTGTGGCTAATTTTTCTAGACTTAATGACTGCACAAAGCAGCTGCTTCTAGCTGTTAGCAAGAAAAAATGTTTATGTAAAATCTCGATCTCAAATTGCAATTTTTATCATTTCTATCCTTATGAATATTTGATGTGGTCATTTCTACACATTATACTGAAAAAATGTTTTTTTATAACAAATTCCCTTAAATGCGTAAGTCTTCCCAACAATCAACATTCTCATAAGTATTTATAAATTAACTAAACCATCTTTATTTCCTCTTGGCAATTGAAATAGATATAAAGATGCCTTCTCAGATATATTGTAATTAATTTAACAGTGAAGTACTTCATTATTATAAACACACAAACAAACATGTTTGAAAATTGTTTAGAGATTACTTGCTTAGTGACCAAGTGTTTGGTGATTTTAAAACTCTCAAATATATTAACTATATGTTGGTATATTCTTCCATTATTTACAAGTATATAAAATGCCTGTAGTGATACTGTTTTGGGTATCTATGAATGTTTCACTGATTTCAATGCCATGACAATAAAATGTTTGCCTCAAAATAGGTGAGTTCAAGATGGAAATCCATAGTAGAAAACTAGTAACTCTTATAATTGTATTACTATGTGTAAAGTGCACGTGTGTTACCATGCAGATTAGTGATGTTGTTTGACCCCAGTGTTTAGAGCTGGCAAAATAATGTTATCATCTAAATCAGCATAGCTTTGTTGACCCAGCTGGAGGTAAGTGCCTTTACATCATTTAGACACTTGGCCCCAAATGTCAGTGTAGTTTTCAGACAACAGTGATGGTAAATTGAAGTCAAGGTTAATAGCACATATTCATAATTCACAACAAACTTTGTTACAGGAGTGCTGCAATTACAGTGAGAATTATAACCCAGACTCTTCATAGTCAATGTTATATTAGAGAATATCCAAATATGTTAAAGTATTTAGAAGCAATTAGGGCATTTGAGCAATCTTAACTGTGCCCTTTATTGAATCCACATGCAAAGTATATGACCATAAACCTTACTCCTAGGGATATGAGTAATTAGATTGATATTCACTGAACTGATCTGCCCCATGTATTAGTGTGAGCAACAAAAATCAATATTTGCTTTGTCACTCTAGTTCTAACATGATAAAATTCATACTTATCAACTCCAGAGCACCAGTAGACCATTGCTTTTATGACTAATCTACTGGCTTTGGCCATTTGTAGGTGAATGGCCACCAAGAGGCAACCAGGTTGCAGAAGTGAAAGTTTTTGGAAGTCATGGTGCTTGATAGCATTCTTGTCATTCCAGTTCTTTCAGCCCTTTAGCCACCCATTTGAACACTGAATTTGTCACACAGTCTCCTTTTTTTTAACTGAAACATTAAGTAGCAAACTCAGCTATGTACACTGTTAATCCTTGTGCACAATTATACCAGAGTGCAAACAATCCTGAAGTTAAAGAATTCAAGCTTTCACCTTACCTGTTCTGAATTTCTGAATACACATTTCATCATCAAACTAAAAATCATCAGATATCACGTGTCTTTTAGTTGGTTAAATATCTTTAAAATAAATATATGATGAAGCTCCAATCTTCAACAGCGCTGTTATTTCCTGCAAAGCTTTTTTATGCTATGTATACAGTGTATATGAAGATACATTAATTTTCCTGTGTTTTATCTATGTAAGTTTATTATACCTATTGCCTATATTACCTCTATAAGTTCTTAGGAGTTCAGGTGATGGACTTCCAGACATTCTCTTTTCTAGCTGTTTCTGAGTAATTTTCAGCTTTGTGACTTCTTACCCTGTAAAACATCAAATTCTTCGGAAGGAATAGGCAAAGAAGGAGAGGCAGTGGGCCGACCTTTATGTTAAGGAGTGTTTTGGTTATCCAGAGCTTAATGATAAGCAGTGATAAGTTTGAGTGTTTATGGGTAAGAAACAGTGGATAGGCCAACAAGGTAGACACCATGCTGGGAGTATGTTATGGACCACCCAGACAGAGTGAAGAAGACAAAAATATTCTATAAGTAGCTGAGAGAAGTCTCACAATTCCTGGCCTTTGTTCATGAGGGGGACTTCAGCTTACTGGAGCTGGAAATGCAGTGCAGTGGACAGGAAACTGTGTGTGTGGTTTTTGGAGTGTATGGAAGACATAGCTGGTGAGTGAACCAACCTGGGGAGGGGCCCTGCTGGACCTGCTCTCTGTGAACAGAGAAAGACTGGTGGGTGCTGTGGTGGCTGGAGGCTGTTTGGGCACAGAGATCATAAAAGGACAGAGTTTTTGATTCCTAGCAAAATAAGGAGAGGGGTCTTCAGAACCAATACCTCAGAGTGCTGGATGCTGACTTCAGCCTGTGATTCTATATAATCATTAGAATTTGTATTTTTATAGTCTTGTAATGTCTTCATAGTGTATACGTATGTGCTGTTGTACTTACTTTGGTCTGGTTTTTGGAGAGGAGGTATTGTAGTTTATCTTCCTTAGTCCAGTGGATGCATATCCTGTTTGTTGCTTAATAGACTGAAAGAGAGAAAATACAAAATTCAATGCCCAAAAATGGCACTGGAGAAGAATGTATGCAATTACAAGTGTCAGATCTGGTGTGTGAAGACAGGTAGTAGTTTAGTTGCTTACCCTAATTGTAAGTGGGCAAGTCAGCTCTGTGTATATTAATTCTAATTGCTTTTTCCTGAGAGGAAGTGAGTTTACATGTCGTAAAACTATCAGAATGCTCCCTTGGTATTACAATATAGTTGAAAGTCAAATCTTTACTAATTATTTCATGTTAAATTCAGCGTGGTTGTCACTCATACATCTTCAGCACACCCTTCAATGACCAGCTGCACAGAAAATCCAATTTTGCAAAATGCCAGAGTCTAGTTTCTAGCATATCAGAAATTAGCAACACAAAAATACCACTCTGTGATACAGAATACCTCTCTGAGAAATTTCTATACCTGATCACAAGCAATAATAATATTTTTTTAAAGTCTAATAAAATCTAGTTTCTGGAAAACAGTATTTAAATACATATATGATTATATTTAAAGCTGTGTTGAAGGTGAATTTGAAGAACTTTCTTGCCTAGGTTTACCAGTCATAGATTGCATAAGCATAATTTTCAAAATTTTATGATAACAGTTAACAAATTGTAAATTTTCTCTTTATCTAATCTATTTTAGTCCTTGAAACATGGTTGCAACACCTATTGAAATTTTTTGTTATCTACTCTAGAAGACTGTGATTTAGAGTTTTTCATATATCACTAGGTCTTAAGATCTAGCAGTTGCCATGTTGTACTGAAGTTACAGTTCTCAAATCAAGTGTTTTTATGAATCCTATAAGAACATTCCTTATAGTTTACAGCAAAATAAAAATTATAGAGAAGAGTTTGTGTATCTCTGTATACATATAATGTATATGTGCACGTATCTTATAAAATGTAGTAACTTATAACAACTCTACTCGATCTTCATGCCTTTTCTCTCAGACCTCTGATTATGCCTTTTGATCATGAAGGTAACAGGAAGAAGCTGTGGTGGGTTCATATAGGACTTTACTAAATCCTTAGATCATTTAAGAATGATTAGGCACCTCACTAGTTCTGCATTGAATGGCAGACTGATTTGTCAATGGAACACTTCTAAAACAGAAGTAGATCTGTATAGTCTCCTCCAAAGCTTTGTGGATGAGAGGGTTTAGTAATGAGTTTAATTTTTACTAGATGATAAATTTTGGTTTTTTTCCTCCAATGCTTACAAAAATGTTCTTTAGGAGGGAGAGAAAAAAGGTTATATAGAAAGCTAATAAAAATATATGTGAATTGTTTACCTTAAGTATTTAAAGGACACAATGAAGGCACGAAACTGGAAAAGTAGAAGTGTCTTCTCTATTGGCATGGAAGAATTATTTTAAAAATGCTGATATAGTAGTAACAAATCCTACTTTTAATATCTACTAGAAAGAGTCAGATTTTATATATATTTACATTTCCCCCCCTCTCTCTGTTACATTTTCAACACCTTTTCTGGTTCTGATAAGTTATTCCCTTGTGGTCTGGAGTTCTCTTTCTGATTTTGAAAAAAAATTGAAAATATGACATCTGTGTTTGAAGGTGTGTATTTGAAAAAAAAGCAGGACAGAAACATGCATTCATGGATTCATTCAGACTAACAAGAATTTTAGCACTGTTCACAGTCTGAACAAAACAAAGTCCAGCATATAGAACAGTCCTGCTTTGAAAATTTGGATTTTCCGACTGCAGGAACAAGACGGTTTAATGACGTGCATTCTTCCAGTCCTATCACAAAGAGCACTGTCTTACTGGTGGTCTAATCTGGATGTAGAGGAGCCATCCATGGGGAGTAAGCACTAATGAATTTATCCACTGGAGGAATAGTGAATAAGATGAACTTTTTTAGTAAAAGGAAAATTACAGGAAAGGAAATGTTGCATTTCTATCTGCTTGTGTTGACACACTGTTATTCACCTAGAGTACTGTGTTTAGGTGTGAGGTGCTCAGCACAAGAAAGATGTGGACCTCTTACAGTGGGTCCAGAGGAGGATCAAGAAGACGATCAATGGGATGAAACTCCTTTCCCATGTGGGCAGGCTGAAGAAGCTGAAGTTGTTCAGCATGGAGAAGAGAAGGCTCAAAGGAGACCTCACTGCAGTCTTCCAGTACCTTGAGGGGGCTTATAAAAGGAGGCAGAGGGAATTTTTATAAGGACAGGTAGTGACAAATGATAGTTTTAAACTGAAAGGGGGACAGGTTTAGATTAGGTGTTATAAATTTGTTACTTGAAGGGTGGTGAGGCACTGGAACAGGTAGAGCAGTTATAGATGCCCCATCCCAGGAAGTGTTCAAGGATTACCTGCTGGTCATGCTGGTTTTGGTGAAGCCCAGGATACATTTGGCTTTATGGGCTGCAAGTGCATATTTTGTCAGCTAATGTAGAGCTTCATGTCAACCAACTGCCCCAAACTCTTCTCAGATCTGCTCTCAATCCATTCTTCATCCAGCCTGAATTTGTGCTTGGGATTGATGTGACTCGGGTTCTGGCCTTTGCACTTGGCCTTGTTGAATTTCATTAAATTCTCATGGGCCAAACTCTGGAGCTTGTCCAGGGCCTCTGGGTAGTGTTCCCCCCCTGCAATGTGTCAGCAGCGCCACTCAAGTGCACAGAAAAGCAAACAATTGCCCAAGGAGTTTTCAAAACAGCAAGCATTTAGAGCAGATTTGCAGGAAAAATGTTAAAAGACTTGTGTTTGAAGCACAAAGTGAGATTAGTTTTAATTGCTCTCTCACCCACTTTAAACCTGTGTTTTACAGCTCAAGCCTGAGCTGAATCCTTGAGTAGCGTAAAGACATCTCACAAAAAAAAAATAAAAATAAAAAAAGAACCCAGCACTTTGCAATGCAGAGGAGTCACCAGCAATGTGATGCTTTAAAATGTTTTCAAGATCCATTAAAAACACCCTGAAGAATATCTTATGTTCGATGTATGTAATCTCTCTAGCTGCTCTATAAATTGAAAAAACTGCGTGACTCGTGAGGATAAAAAATCTCAAATCTTTTGAAACGGAGATTCTCTATGTTTGGGCTGTGTAAAAGACAGTGGGAACACATTTTTGAAAGGAGCTGTTTTTTGAAGTGGTTCAGGAGTTAAGCTGTTATTGTCAAGTTTCTCTCCTGCCTACTAGCTGTTATTGTCATTCCATTTTCAAGGTCAGAGTAAAGGTATTCAGTTATGATTCTCCTCAAAGTGTTTTGGTAGGAGACAAATAGCTGCCTCTGATCTTTTATAGGATATTAATTGGTGAGACACTTCACCTGACAGCAAGCTGTCAATCAAAAGCTGTCAATTTTAGTAGGAAAAAAGGGAATGATGTAGTGCCCTTCCATATCAGTCATTGATTTGATGACTCTTCATGAAAGTTAGATCTTTCTGTGAGTTTAGCAAACAACAAGCAAAAAAAAACTTGAATTAGTAAGTCTTGAAAATAACATTTGTAATGGAAGCTTTTAGCAAAGGAAATAGGCAGTTATGAGAATGCAGTGTCTCTATGGCATTAGAACAAGGTAGTTTGCATGAAAACTAAGTTTAGCCTGCAGTATTTAAACTACAAAAAAATTTTTGTGGTGTTTTACCCTAGAATTTTTATATTAATCTCAATCCAGTGAACTGTGTTTACGGAAAAAGTCAACAGTAATCCCAGGCACTAAAAAATGCAAGTTGTAAGACAAAAATCATCTGCCTTGCATTAAAGTTCTCTAGTGAAAGGTCAGTATTACATTTATGCATATATTAAATATGTAACTTTTAAGTAGACTTTTTTTTTTTTTTTTTTTTTTTTTTTTTTTTTTTTTTTTACATCAGTTGGTGATATTTTCAGCCTTTTAAATTGACTCAGGGATCTCCTGCTATTTGTTGCTACAATTGTGAAAAGTTCTCACTCATATGACCTTTCAAATAGCAACAAACAACTTCATGAATAGTGCATCTTTTATGAAAAGCATTAAATTTTTATTAATTTTAATAATTAAATTAAATTTTGGATCAGTACTGTATATTAATGAAGTAATACAGGACTGATGCACAAATATTTGTAAGAGAATTAAAATATTTTTTAATCGATTTTCCACATGAAGAGTGTTATATTTCTTCTGGGTTTCCTAAAAAAAGGTTTTTCATGAAGAAAAAATCCCTATCAGAAACACATATGTCAAGTCTGTAATATGGATTAAAATTTCCTATTTTGTGTTTATCTACTGTTGTATATGCCAGTAGAAAAAAGATTTAACCATGTAACTTGTGAAAAAAACAGATCCAGCCAAGAAGAGAGGGAAGATGGATCACAAATATATTAGATTAAACTTAATTATTTTTCTTTAAGAGGAAGAAAGTATGGATATCACATTAATCCCTTCTACTAAAAGACTTTGGTTTTGAGTACTAAATTTTAGGATTTTTTTGTTAATTTTAAAGAAATGTTTTTTTATGAGCATGCCTGTATTGGGCCTCCCCTCTTTAAAGGGTGGATGAGGAAATACATGGTCTCCCTTTGATGTTGATGTGAATCACAGGTATTATCCACCACAGCTTGGTGAGGGAAAAATATGATAAATAAAATTAAAAGTAGTCTGCAATTAGCCGTGTGCTTTAAGGTGCGATCCAGACAAATTTTGTGGGTACTGCTTTTGTGGTTCAGCTGAGATTTACAATATGCATAATGTACTGCAAATGCTGTTAGAGCGTACAGCAGTAGATTTGGCTGGTACGGCACAGTTTTAAGTAAAGTAGTATAAATAATGCATAAGGAGAAGTACTTGTTTGAGCTGTGCTTTCACAGCCTGCTGGAATTGATCATAAATATCGTGTTGACAGATCACATGAACAGCAAAATTTACAGAGAATCTATTTATTGCGCTCTTTCTTTTGTATCTGTTTAGGAAATAGACAGAAGACAATGGAGACTGTTCATTACTCTGAGAAGAAGAATTTTTGTGTTAGTATGACTTTGAGGTTGTCTAGAGTCACATGCATACACATAGAGAGCTTTAAAAGAAAAGAGATTTGGTCATATACCTTAGTCTAGAATGAAGACCCAGGTCCCCATAAGAGTTTAGTTGATCAGCTTCTACATGACTTTGTGAGGAAGGAAATTGTGTTTCACATAGATATGTAGTGCTGAGGGTATGTTTTTGAATAGCAATTGTATTCAGGTTTTCAAAAATATACTTGTAAAATGAGGAGAGGTGTTTGTATTCAGAAACTGCTAGATTCCAGCTTATAAACAAGTCCTTTTTCAATATATATAGCAAATAATGTTTAGATAGATTTTGTAATTTATTTTTGCTTTCAATTCAGTAAAAGAGTACTGGGTGTGTGTTTATTCAGAATTACCCTGTAATCAATTACAGTATTCCTTTTCAACTTTTTGTTTTGTTTTTTTTTGGTGTTGTTTTGCTTGCAGGGGGACAGGGAGTTTTGTTTTTGTGTTTTGGTTGTGGGTTTTTTGGGTTTTTTTTGTTTGTTTGTTTGTTTGTTTGTTTGTTTTTTGTTTTTTTTTTTTTTTTTTACTCTATTGAAGAAAGATTTATTTGTAAAAATCTTATTATAAAAAGTACTAAGATTTTGTGGCTTTGGTTTGTTTTATTTTCCAGGAACACTGATACACCATTTCTTCTTGTCCTCTCTTATCTTCATGTCCATACTGCTCTATATGCTTCAGAAAATTTCAAAGGAAAGAGCAAGCATGGTTTATATGGTGATGCAGTGGAGGAAATGGACTGGAGTGTGGGTATGTTACATGTGCTTCTAACAGCGGAAGGAATTCATGATGACTTGTGTTCATGTTCACCAAATAGAGACCAGCAATTTGTGCCCACAGTATATCTGTTATACATGTCCTTTACACTTAGGGGAAAGAAACAGTCATTTAGAAAGCACAATAATCTGAGCTTTTGCAATATCCACTTTATTGCCAAACTTATTTATCCTACAAAAGCCCATTCCCTTCTTTGACTGTGAAGGTGGTCTATACAGCATGGACTTGGCAGAGATATGGGCATCTAACTGTGGACTTTTGAAGCTGAGTAGTTAAATCCAACCCTCTGAGCTTCTGAGTGCATCTGGCCTATTCAGATTATCCTTATAAAACAATATATTAACTTAAAAAGTGACCATATGATATCAGCATAAAAATATTTTCAAATTAATTTTGTAATTTACACTGTTGGCAAAACTAATTCACTAATTATTTCAGTGAGTTCTCTGAGTTACTGAAGTCACTAGGATGAAGTTCGCTTCTGTTTATAAAGATTAGTCAAAAACAATGAATTTGCCTTTCAGGGCTTTCCATTCTCTCCAAGGCTGGAGAGGAGCTGGTCCTTAAATCTTTCAACAGGCTTCCTGTATCTCTGGTTGTATCAAAGTGTTCTCTCATTCCAGAGATAATCTCCTGTGAAAACAAGTAACAGTTCATATTTGTAAATGATCATATGGTAGAATAGCAGTATTATAAGTGCTAATGGTGACTTTATGGTTCTCCTTCCTGTGTATCCCAAGTTGATTCTCTTCTCAGTACAAGTCAATGCAAATTGGCTTTCTGACTAAGTAGCTATAAACAGATATTTAGCTTTGGTGCATACATAAATTGTGCCAGCATGCACAGTTAAACATATTCTTTGCATATTTTGCATTAAGAAGTCTAGTTGCAGAAACACTGGGCAAAAAGCAGCACAGCATACTAAGTGATTTATAATGTACTTATTGCAGTATTTACAGGAATGGGGAAAGCCATTGTGGAAAACTGTGGTGTGGTTAGGAAGGGTTTTCAGTGCCGGACATAACAGAACAATACTCTTTTGTAAATCAGGTTTCATAAAGAGAGAGCAGGTTTTGTTTTATTCCAGTTCTATCAACGCTGAATCTTTACCATGTCTATCAGTGGCCACCAGCATTTGGTCAATTGAGCACTTGCATTAGATGAAAGAATGCATGTGTTATAATTTCTGTTTGCATCCACGTTGGAGCAATCTACTGGGCATTAGCTGGTTTTACTGTGATTTCCTGTTTCTTTCTCTGTTGTGCATTATTTAGCCTATTCCAACCTAATTGGTTATTTGCTGCTGCCATTACATTTTGCTGTTTCCTTGCTGCCCCAGAGAGTGTCTCTAGGGTTTAAACAGCAAGTTGAAAAGCAGGGTAGCTGACATGCTGCTGTTTCAGGCTATTTAGTGATGCAGAGGTGGTAACAGATTGAAAACCACTGCTCTTTTCCAGAATGACCACAGGCTCTTAGGAGATGTGTCAAATAAACCAACTGTTAGGACAGAAGTATGCTATTTAAAAAGCTTGAGATAAATCAGAGATACCAATTTAATGGTGATAATATAGGAAATTAGAAGAAATTTAGAGATACACAAGATTCCTCAGGTATTATCCTTTCCTGTTCATTACAGGAGCATCAGGGATAGTAGAGCTAGCTTAACCAGGAAAAAGATACACAACTGTCATTTACTAGTATAAAAGTAACAAATTTTTTCTCATTTGTGATCTGGTTACTCAGTTTTTCTTATGTCTTGTGGGATGCTGATGAGAGATGGCGTATTTGCTCCAGGATGTAGAAAATGTATTTAGTTCCTCTGTGACTTTCTCCTCCATTATTAGCCTGATGAAAAAGAAAGTTATGGCTGTCATTTCCAAATGAATCTGGAGGAATAATATAGCTTTTCTTTTTTTCAGTTGAAGGGAGTGCTTACTTCCATTAACCTTCACTGAAAAGTCTGGTCTTAATGCATCAGCTATGTCAGAGAAAGTAGATGGATTCACTGTACTGCTGATGTCAATAACCAGTGTGTTCTTGGAAATGCCTCTGAAGATGCTACAGTAGAAAAGTTTAAAAGCATTGTCTAGAGAAGATGAAAAAGTGAATACTGTGATCTTTTCAGAAATTGAGATTTTATCATTCACTTGACAGAAATTAGTATTTATGTATAGATTAATGTAACTTGCAAAAGCAATAAGAACAAAATACCCCAGATAGAACAATATGATGCAAGACTTTCTAAGTAAAGACAATACAGCATTTGAAGAAAACATTAACATATTGAAAACTACATTATAGAACAATGTCAGAAATCTTTAACCTTTGGTAGGAAAAATACACCAACTTTAACTGTGTTCTAAAAGAAATTATGTATTTTCTGCTGACTGAGACATGTTGTGGAAGACCTTTGTGGATGACTTAAAAAAAAGGGGGTAGAAAAGAGTAGAAGTTGCAAGTAGAAGTACTGCCAGGTACCAATGACTAAAAAGATGTAAAGATTGAACAATGAAATGCAACAGAAACATTATTCCTCATTTGAGAGATCAGATGGAATCAGAATGACTTTAGGTGCCATTTTCAAGAGAGAAAGCAAAAGCTTTTTTTGTAAGATGGAAAAGTCCACTCAAGACTCAGAATCCTAAATACAAAACAGTTCCCTTTTAATTTATCTATTGAGAATCAATACCAAATGGGACAATTACTTAATTGTAAGGCAATCGTCATACTAGGAGGAGAAAAGCCCAAAAGACACATGAATAAAATACTTATTTGAATATTTAATGTTTGTGACTTGTTAAACCAATACTGAAGAGTATGATTACAGTCCACGTCAAAAATTCAAAATACAAAGCCTCTTGATAAGCTTTGGGACTATGTGTTTCTATTGCTTTTTCATACTGATGTGTGTGTAACAGAATTCAGTGTTGAAAGCATTCACAGTTATAAAGTCACTGTGTGTGACGTGCCTTAGAGAATTATTCTCTGGCTAATAACATTAATTTTCTTTCAATGTAGGCTAAGCACCTTATTAATGCTATTAATTATAATTCATATGAGAGCAGATGAAATAATCTTACAGTCTAAAAATGGAAAAATAAATGATGAATGAGTCAATGAATGCACTATCATCCTTTTGTTCCTTCCTCTATTCCCTTCTTTCATTCCTTCTTTCCTGATTGAGTATAGGAAGAAAAATTGATATGTTCAGAAATTGTTTTTGATGTAAATTGCATTACACTAATTTAATCCAAAACAGATCACTGTAAAGAGTTTTGGAGCCCCCTGTAGAATTGCATGCAAGCTGTGTGAAGACACACTAAACCAACACCACTTTTGCAAATGGTTGGTTATTATTCTATTAGCAGTAGCAGAACTACATATCAGGTCTTTTTCCTTTGTAGGATAATCCCAATTGAAAGTCTTAGATGTAAAAAAAGTCTCAGAAATTGTAGTCTGGCACAGGCTAGGTAACTGTAAAGTGGGGGCCTTGTCTGGATGTCTTTATGCCCTGAAAGCTGAAAAAAATGACTCTCTCTCATGATCTTTTGACCTATCTTAGGATCAAGTTAATATTACTAGAAAATATTACAATCATCCAATGTTAGNAACACCTTACATGTAAAATTGATTTGAAATATCTTAAAATATTTTATAGGATTTTACAGGAGTATAGCTTCAGATGTTCTGATACCAGAGAGATAGGGAGCTACTGAACAGTGTCCAGCAAAGGATTATAAGAGAGACTACAGCATTTTTTAAGAGAAAAACCTGGGAGAGCTGAGACTGAAACCCTCTTCAGCCTGGAGAACAGAGTATCTTGTTGACCTATATAAATACCTGAAGGAAGGGTGCAAAGAGAATGGGCCCAGGCTCATCTTGTTAGTGACCAGTGGCAAGAAGAAGTGGGCACAAATTGAACATGTGAGGATTCTTCTGAACATCAAGGAAAACTTTTCTACTCTGAGAATGATCACACTAACACAGGTTGCCATAGAGGTGGTGGATTCTGGAGATGGTCCAGTGCTCCAAGTGGTCCTGTTTAAGCAGCAGGCTTGGGCAAGGTAGCTTCCAGAGGTCCCTACCAACCTCTATCATTCTCTGATTCTGTGAGATGCTGGAGAAAATAGTAAAAAAAAAAAAAAATCTGTTCACTAAAGTCAAATCATATTTGAAACAAAATCAAATACAGCTTTTAAGTCAGTGTAGAGGAACAAAGGAACTCTAAAGCAAACAGGAGCAAGATACTGGCATGATACTTTCCTCCTCTGCTCCTCTCTATTGTGACCACATGTAGAGTAATGCATTCAGATCCAGATGAGAGCCACAGAAATGGTCAGAGGTCTGGAAACATTCTTCTCTGAAAAAGGGCTGGAAGAGCTGAGGTTCTTTAGCTTGGGGAGCTGAGATTGTTTAGCGTGGGGAGAGAAAGGGTTATTGCTGCCTTTCAGTACAAAAAGGGGGCCTATAAAAAATGTGGTACTTGTTTCCAGTGCCTGTATTGACAAGGGGCAATGGTTTTAAACTGAAAGAGGGTAGGTTTAGGTTCACTATTAGAAAGTAATTGTTTTTGGTGAGGGCAGTGAGACACTGGACCAGGTTGCCCAGTGTGTGGGTGTCCCATCACTGGCAGTGTTCAGGGTCAGGCTGTACAGGGCTCTGAGCAATGTGGAAGGGAGATTGGACTAGATGATCTTTGAAGGTCCCTTCCAACCCGAACCATTTTGTGATTCTCTATTACTATAGTGGTTGACAAATTTTGAGGATGCTAATGACATCTTAAGTAGATTTTCCTTACAAGAAAATAACAACCCATAATATATTTTTTTTTTTTAACCAGAAGTAACTATGTAATTAAACTTTAGATATCTGAAGAAATAGAACCTTATATGAGGAACATGTATGATTTGTTGAAGCATTTGCAAAACTCTACAGCAGAACTCTCTGGGGTTACATGTAGCCTATACTGAAATGCAGCAAGGCACATGTAAATCTAATAGAAAGTCAGACCGCTTTTCAACTGTTTTTCTTTGATTCCACTGTTACCATTATTAAGAGTTGTCTATAAATACGTATTTGCACACAGCACTTTTAAAGAGGAAGAGAAAGGCAGAAGCTCCACCAGGCCAGTTCCAGACTTTTGTGAAAAACATCTAATTTATTTATTCCCTAATGAGATTTCCGAGTGTTGTAAGAGAGATTATATCAATAATATGTGCAGGATTAAACTGTGGCTCCTAATCTCTATATCACACAATTGTGATGATGAAAACTAGATCCTTACATACCTTTTATCTGATGAATTTGTGCATGTTTGAATAGTTAATATGCTAAGTATGTGAACTTGATCACGTCCTCTACTTTTAATCTTTATTCTACTCTGGAATGATGTAAATGAAGTGTCTAAGTGAAAACCATTCCAATTCAATAGAAAGTATTTTTAATGACCCTTGTGGTATCTTTCTGTGTTTTGGTAGTAGATGTACCACCACTTCATTAATAGATGAAAATAATGTTTTCAGAAACAAAAAAAGTTACTTTATTTAGGAGATATTATATTTAGGATATAATATATGTAGAAGACAGAAAACTGAGTTATGCCCAAAAGACTCATAGGAATTCTTGCTCTGATGAAAGTAACATAGTTTAACGCATTCACAAAACAAAGTGAGAAAGGAGTGATTTTTTTTTTTCCCATTTTAAAGTAATTGTTTTAAACTTACAATCCTTTAAGCTCTTGAAGTTGAGTTATTAATTTTAATTACGTAGTAATTAAAATTTAATTTAAATATTTATTTCAAGCTATTCTGGCCTGAATTTACATTCCTAGAGTTTGGGTGTTTGGGGTTTTGTGGGGGTTTTGCGGTTTTTTTTTTTATGTTTGTTCCAATACTGAACAGTAACTATCTTCCTTCTGGTAAACAGCATAGTATTATTAAATTTCATCAGAAAGCAATATTTCTTCTTTTACATTTAATTGTTAGTGGTTGTTATTTTGAATTCTCATGTGTTTGTATCATGATTTTTTTTTTTTTCAAGAAAAAATCCTGCATGCCAAGGTAAACCTAATTTATCATGGCTTTTCACCTCAGGTAGTCATTTGTAACAGTGCAACATCAATTTAAAAGATAAAGCAGAGTGATGCCACAGGATCAGAAGTAGCAGATAAGCACTGATCTTATCTAGCCACTATGAGTCTGACATAATGTTGGCTGAGCCTGAAAACTTAGAAATAGAATTTAAAATCTGGAGATGGATGCCTGATGCTGATTCCTTGACCTTGCTTTTCTGAATGTATACTGGTGTACATCTCAAATCTGTAAGATTTAATATTAGGCTGGCTTGCTTATCATAAAAGACGTTCAGCCAGCATCTCTGAGGAAGAATGTATTCAGCCAATACAGGTACTCTGAGACTAGGATAGAATTTTCCCACCCAGACTTGCCATTCTCTTCTTATCCTAGCATTAAGAGACTGTTTCTTCAGCTAAGATAGGAGTTAAGCTCTTAAAGCACATTCACTCTTTAGGTCACATCTGGAAAAATGGTCAATGTGAGTGCAGATTAAAAACATTTGTGGTTCTGCCTTTTATGATATGGATGTTTTCCAGTTACAATCTTTTCTAAAACCCAAACCCATTTCATATGTCACTAAGCAGCAATGACTTTCAGTCATAACTGAATGGGACCAAATTTAAGAGGTGACTAGGTGATGAAAGACTCCTGTTTCCACTATGATAAGCTTCCTGATCTACCTAATCCTCCTTAAGTACAGTTTCCTTTTTCTATATTACCTCTTTGTATACAGCAAAGCTCCTTCTCAGAACATTATTTACAAGATTACATTTCTGTGACGCTTTTTAATCAGTCATGTTCAAATAATGTCTTAGTACTCCATGATGGAAAAATTCAGTGTAATCTAATTTGTGGTGATAGTGCTGTGTGGTTCAAAATTTGCTTTCAGCTGCTTAAGTCCATTTGCATCTGATATTGCAGAAGTTAAATTGTCAGCACAATGTGTGATAGGGAACTGTGCATTTTTCTTTACAAAAATATAACCATATAATGTTCAAAAATGTAAAGGCTTTCAATTAATTATGAAGCTCTTAAAATTTGATCTAATACAAAACCAGTGACATGACATCTAACATTATGTTAGATCAAAATACTGTAATCAGTGAAAAAAATTAGCATTACTCTTAGACAAGCTAATTTCCATTAGTAAGAGAAAGCTCAAAGCCTGTTTTAGATAAACTAGAAATAAGAGAGAATCCTGATGACTCCAAGCAATGAGGATAAATCCAGTCAAGGAGGAAGCTAGTCAAGGAAGCTGCTAAAGGTTTTGCTCATCTAGTGCCTTGGCATAGCAACCTTTTTAGCACAGATACTGTGACGCTTTTAAGAAAAATTACATTTGCACTGTGCTAGAAAAACTCTACAGGAATTTAGTAAGCCCATCATCCAGAGCAAGGGATCAGGATGATAGTCATTACTCCCTTTGGCGGAAGTGTTACTGTTGTCAACTTTAACCTTCAGCCCCAGAATAGGAACATGACTTTTGCCATCCTTTTTCTTTAATAGTTGGATGCTGAAAGCATTTTTGTGTGTAGGTATTTATAGAGCTTGTATTCATGGCTTTATAAAGAATGTGACTGTGTTCGTAGGAGAAGGATGTTGCTGGTAGTAGATGCATGCCTATGAAAGAAGCGTAAGCAATGAAACTAAGGAACAGAAAAATTAAAAATGTCAGGGATTTTTAATCTGAGTGTTTGAACCTTCTCACCCATGCCTCTTCCTTGTACCTGCAGGTAGTTTCGTAGTGGATTACTCATACCTTAATATGGCTGATACAGCCCATAAATGCATACAAACATGCAGAAGACACAAGTGAACATTGTAAGACTATGAAGTCAAGTACTCAAAGACAGGAAAAAAATCATTCTTCCAATGCTTGTGTCTTATGGTACAGTTTTTTAACATATGCTTACATGCCATTTCTTTTCCCATTGGAATCCTATCTCCTCATCACAGAATGCCTTCTTAATGAGCAGCTTCTCAACAGTAGGTGTATTCCTCATTGTTAAATATGAATTCTCATGTTTTATTTAACACTTGCTATTGAAGTTCCGTTTTGAAGACAGATTCTTTGACATCTCCCATCTTTTCTGTGTCAGTACTTTGCTACAGCGTATAACAGATTTGCAAATAAGCATTTTCACAAAGCCTTTGTAAGATAGGGGAATCTCATTAATCTGTTTCCCAAAAGAAAAACTGAGACACAGAGATGATGTTCAGTTTTACCTACTGAGATATAACTTTGTTGCTAGTCATCCACTAATCCAGATGTGGATCTATATTAAAGCATTAGGACTTTAATTCAGCTGGCATGGGATTTAGGAAGGGGGAAAGATAAGTAATTTTTTTCACAGTTTTGATCCATGCTAGATACTGGAAATGGTTAGAATGTGCACCTGGACTCAGGAACTCAGGTTTTCTTCTGGTCCTGGTGATTAAGTGGTATTTTTTAGGGATATTAAATATCTTTTCCAATATATGAACTATAATGATATGAACAGTTTCTGTGATGACTCAGGGAATGTCTTCTAGCCTTTTACCATTTTTTCATAGCTGGCAGCATATCAATTAGCTGTAGAAAAAACCCCTGAAACAGGTCATGTGCCTTTCAGTTTCAGTGATGATACTGTGAATATTAGAGATTGTTTTAAAATGATCCATTATGTTTTTTGAGAGAGACATGCAACTTTTTCATGCTTCTTTTGAAATGTATGTTGTTTTGAGACTGTGTGCTTAAAAAAAAGGTGAGCTAATTCTGAGTGAAAGCAGTAATCATAAAATAAACCTTATGACAATATCAATTCTGTATTGTTCATCAACAGATTGATTCCTATTATTGAATTTCCATGCAGAATTTCATACTGCTGAATCACAAGGCTCAAATTACAGGTGGTAGTAAGCTTTTATTGATGAGGTTTGTAGAACTGCCTTTTTATTGACTCTGGCTGGTAATTTTTCAATGGTACATTTGACTGTGAAAACAACCACACAATATAATAGGTAGGGTGGTAATGCTACTAAAGATCATTACTTTTCTAAAAAACAGTTATTTATATTGCATTAAAGAAAGCTTTTTATTGCTTTCTGTATAATCAAGAAATAAAATAATGAGATAAATAATGATTTTTTTAGAGCTAGAGGAAGCAGTAGAGTATTGATGAAGTAATTAGTGAAAGGCAGGTAAAGTGGTAATTTTGCTCTGCAGCTTTTTTCCTCACCACTTGACTGTAAAAACATTTCTTTTTCAATTTGGGATGCTGTTTAAGAAAAACTGAAATTAAATCTTTATTTCTCTTTCCTATCATTCTTTTTTAATATTGATGTTTGTGGGGCAGGGATTGTGTGTTTCACAGTGTACTCAAGTTATTTTTTACTAGTTCAAATGCTTTCTTTTTGTTTTTGCTTTCTTTTGACTTTGTATACACACTTCTATTTTTAAATCATTCTGTCTTCCTACCCATGAAACTTTATAACATTTCCTTATGAAGAACACATTTTAGTAACCCTGAGAGCATTGAACTGATTTTGTATTACAGTAGTATGCTCAATATCCAAAGGAACGCCTGACCCCTAAGGGCTGGGTTGCTTACTTGGGATGAGAAAAAAAGAGACTCCATGATGATCAAATTCTTGCCTTAGACCAGCATGAAGTTATATTCCACAGCTTTAGTGGATCTTGCAGCCTTATGATTCCACGAGAGGTGAGGCAGAGCATCCTTCTCTCCCTTACCTCCTTTTTTTCTAGCCAGCTTCCAAAGAAAATAGAAGGAAGGAGAAAGAGGAGAAAAAGAGAAGAATCTTCCTTTTTCAGCAAATGCCCTTTTAGCAAACTACTGGATGGACTTGTCTATAATGCAACAATTACTTTGCCTATAATTAAGTGTGATTAATTTAGGTCCTTCAGTTTACATGGTTTTATAGTACTGTTGCCATTTCACTGTTGTGAGAGTAAAGGATTTTGGCTCTTTAGGCTCTTGTATCGCAGTGGTTGAGATAGTTCTGGGTTAGAAATCAAGCTTACTTTCATTTCTTATTTAGAATAACATTTAAAAACAAAGCAGGAAACAAGAAAAAATACAAATGTAACTGTATTTTAATCTTAAAGAAAAGAATGGCCTAGCCCAGAAAAGTAGCATAAACTTTGTCTTCCTGTGAATCCAAAGATAACTGAATGCCAGATGTTTGAAAGAAGTTATTAGTTCAGGATGCCTCATTATTTCTAGTAAAGTCAAGGAAGATACTAGTTGTGCTAACATGAAAAATATAGCCAATGCATAGTATTTCAGTGTAATATAGCTGTGTAAAGGTGGCAAAGTGCTTCTTATCCAGAAGTTGATTTTGTCATCACAAAATCACAGAGCATACATTAAGGAAGTAATAAATGAATACTTTTTCTAAATTTATTTGTTTATAATTCAAACACATATAATTTATCCTTTCCATTTGGCAGATGAAAAATTGGACATCAGCCAGCAGTGTGAATTTGCAGCCCAGAAAGCCAGCCGTGTCCTGGGCTGTATCTAAAGCAGCATGACCAGCAGGGCGAGGGTGGTGAATCTGCCCTACTACTCTGCACTTGGTAGATCCTGGTAGATCCCGCCTGGGGTGCTGCATTCAGCTCTGGGGTCCTCAGCACAGGAAAGATGTGGGCCTCTCAGGGCTGGCCTAGGGGGGGTTGGTGAAGATGACCAGAGGGCTGGAGCACCTCTCTATGAAGACAGACTGAGAGAGCTGGGCAGAGAAAGAGCCTGGAGAAGAGAAGGCTCTAGGGAGAAGATATAAAGGAAAATAAGTTACAAGAAAGACTGGAGAAAGACTTGATACCGGTACTTGTAGTGATAGGAGAAGAGACAAAAGTTTTAAACAGCAAAACGGTAGATTTAGATTGGACATCAGGAAGAAATATTGGACAATGAGTGTGGTAAGACACTGGAACTAGTTGCCCAGAAAAGTTGTGATGCTACATCACTGAAAGTGTTCAAAGCTAGATTTTGAATAACCTGATCTAGTAACAGATGTCCATTCCTAAGGCAGGGAGGTTGGACTAGATGATCTTTGAAGGCCCCTTCCAAACCAATATCAGGACAGTGTGAGACATAATGTAACCAGCATAGCCTACAGAACAAGGTTTGTACATCTCAGCAGGGTGTTATAAGCAAAGTGCTGCTATCATGGCTTTTTTACCAGCATTTTTTTAATAAGGCACAAAATTGGCAGTTGTCCTTAAAAAGAAGCCTAAAACCTTTCTACAGGACATATCCTAAATATTCTTGTGTATTTAGAGCTGAGGTAGTCAAGCTCCATATTCCAAATTTTTTTAGTCCAACTTTTGTGTGATTCTGCTACAGTTGCCAGTCTTCTTGTGCAATAACCCCCAGGTGTTGCTCGTAAAAAATAGATGGCCTAGTTAAAGAGAGTTTGAAGGACTTTCTTGGCAAAAAACACTAGACGATAATATCACATTTACCTCGCAGAATGTAAACTGATTTTTGATGAGACATTTAATTGCTTCCCTTGTTATATATTAACATTAGGCCATTCATGGTAAAATAGTAGAAAAATAATTGTTTTAAATAGGAGGAACTGGTATATTAAATACATTATCAGGAAATGTATGCAAATACTTTATCCTAAACATGTTACTATATTTATTTGTTGAATCTTTATAACCACTGAGTCATTTCCTCTGTATAGCCAGCCATACTTTTCCAGTGCCTTCTAGAGCAAAAATCTACTTGCTGGATTGTACTTCTCTCTGCATGTGATACTGAAACACCAGTGTGCTACAGAGCTATTCATGTGAAATGTGAAGATTCCAAACATTTCCTGTTCAAAGACATCTTTTTATATATAAATACTTAAATTTGATTTTATAAGTTCAGAAATTTATTAGTTCATAAAAACATACATTAATAGGGAGGAACTTACTCTCTACCTGCCTGTGTATCCATAGGAATAGTGCTATTCCCATAAGTAAGAGATGTGCTGCTTGGGGCCTTCAAGTGGTTATTTGCCATCTGTTCTTTGGAGAGTTTACCTTGGCAATAATTCCTCTCTTCCCCAAATAGTGTCTAATTACAGTTAGACTAATTTGTTCCATGTATCTATGCAAATATTTCAGCTGATCTCTGGTGTTTTTGTGAACGATCCTTCCTCATCTCACATTCAGTCTTCAGGTTTATCCTAAAAACACATCTCATTGTGATCCTTATATGCAAGGCAGAGCCCTTTCAGAATTCTGCCTTGTATTCACACAGGAAAAATAGATTTGTCCATTTTTTTAACTTATCATTACAAACAAAATGACACATAGAATTCATAGTGTTAAACCTTTTTAAACTGAGATTAACTAGCAATTTCACAAGTAACAAACTCATTTTATTGTTTTATTGTTATATGAGCGAAAAATAGAGAAAAGGCAAAACCATGAGCCTAATGATCTCAGGGCCCTCTCTGATCTCATGACTCCATCATGTCTTAGGGGCATCAAACACATCTTGGAATAAGCAGAGTCCTCAAGTATTTCCAAACCAATTTGAAACAAGAATGGCATATTTCTCTTCCCAGGCCTCAGACCAGAAAAAGGCAGATTTTCTTTTTTTCCTTATAGGTAGGTATCTGCTGTGCTACTGAATACTACTCTGAGACTTCAACAAAAACTCTTTTTGAATAGGCTGTGAATATTTTTCCAAGAGCACTTAAATGAATTAAGGAATCAAAGTGCCATTTCATGAGATAGTGAGTAATCTTTGTAAACTAGTAATTTATCATCAATGAAGATGACCTGAAAAATGATTTGCCTCTCTTCAGAAAGGATCCTCTGGAATTTAAGTGAGCATATATTTGTCATGTTTAACCCACATACGTATACAAGGGTAAAAAAAGCACCAAATCATAATTTGTGGCTCTTAATGTATTTGTATTTTTTTTTTTTCTAAATTCTGAATGTCATCTAGAGAAGACAGAGTAGAGTGTACATCATTAGTGGAAGTCTCTTGAGACAATTTTCATAGTCAGGTTTGCTTTCTTATTGGTAGTATCTATACAGAGATTCATTATGGAGTAACATATTCTGGAGATGGTGGTTTCACAGTAGGCTTTGAGTGTTAGTAGCACTTGGACACAAAAGTTAGAGAAGTAGGTGAATTAACAAGTGTGCATGATGATCTTCATGTCAAGGAGAAAAAAAGGTGTTGAGGGTGAGTTAATGCACGCTTACTTTCATGTTAGGTTAGATTTGCACAATTAAAATCAGAAAAACAGGAAATTAAATTTATTGAGGTTTCATCATGAATATAATTCAATCTTGATAAAACTCCTTTTAACTATATGGCATGTAATTTATAGCAAGTGTTTAAAACCTACTTCCAAATTCAGCAAAGATTAAAAAATTTGGCTGCTGAAAGACAGTAAATGCTTATGCTCTAATGTCAGCTAATTTTTCACAGTTTGAATTTTACTTAATAAAAGTTATAAAAATGAAATAAACAACTGGCAAATACTTTGAAGTTTTTAGAAAAGTGCAGAGGATTAAAATGGGGAGTTAATTTTTTTCCTGCTTTAAATTCTTCATAATTCTTCATACATTAATCTGGCAAAATGTTGTCATTATGCATTTGGTTCTAGGACCATATACATATTCAGTTTAAAACTTAGTCTGACGTTAATATTGTAAGCTTTGTTTAAATGTTTAAAGCTTAGAAGACATATGAAAGAAGGGAGGGGTTTTATCACTCCCCATTTCTGCAATGAATCACAATCAGCATATATTGGAATGATCAAATACCTGAAGCCTTAAATTCACCTGATAGTCTAATTCAAAATTGAATAGTATCCCTCAGTTGTCATTACAGTTTGCCAAGGTCACACCTAAAGAAATCCCTTTCGTAATTTGGAAGAAAACATGGGAGACCTCAAGGTGGGAAATGAGACAATGTCTTTTTCATTATACATCTTAGTTGTATGTGTGAAATGGAATCTTAGATATGTGCAGAATGAAGATGCAAATTTACCCAAAAAGTTATCACAGCTGTCATGCAAAATGCAAATGCAATGGACCCTCCTAAAATTGCATGACCATCTCTCATATTTCAGCATTTTAAGCAGGCTAAAAATCAAGATTTACATTAGAAATACATAGATTTATATTCAACAGATGTAAGGTCTAAAAGTAAATTTAAAGCAATGCATTTATTAGCTAATTTAAATACTAATAAGGAAATAGCCACTGATTAGTTATACTTTTTGACCTGTAATAATCCATCATTAGTGCTGCAGTATGGGAAAATTTTCCATCCTCTTTCCATCTCTGTTGTTGCTATATTTGCAGGTCTTCAGACATCTTAACTCTGTGCTTTATTATGCACATGTATTTATACATATCTAAAGTATTATTCCAACTTTCATATTTAAAAAATAATTTGAACCTATATGAATAAGAAAAAGAAGAGATGTGGTACTCATCTTTAGGAAAAACCTTATGCATAAGTCAAAATTTGATTGATTTATTCAAAGCTGCTAAGCAGTGTGTGTACCTAATCTGCTGTTCACTATGCTGAAATTTATCCTGAGAGTCTGAAAGACACGTTATACTTATAAAACTGTATAAACAGTCACAAGTGAGTTGCAAGTTTACAGCTACATTGCAATCCAAATCCAAACGAAAAGCAAGTTCACACTGATAGCTTAGCTGACTCCACACTAAAGTTGCCTTGTTTTCTGTTTAAAAGACTGCTCTTTTCTGAGCACTTCCACAGATTTACTTGTCCCACTTTGAGTCTAGGGGATCTAGCAGGAAAGTGTTTGATGTTCTACAGGCTATCAGGACCTAAGAACTTCTTATCTGATTTCTAGTGGCAGATGTTACATCTGGGGCAATTGCCTTACCTTACTTCACATTGAAAAGAATTGAGGCTTTTTGGGGCCAAATTCTTCCGATAGGTGAGCTGCATATGCAAATTTGTACATTTTGCTTTGTATACACTGTATGTGAATCCCACCCTCAAGGTATCTACAGCGTGCACAACTGGAGGTGGATTGTGCCTACACTAGACTTTCAGTGGAGGATTCATCAATCCTACCATGTTTAAAGCTGCTAACAGTGGCAGGTGTGAACTGTCTTCTGAGCTGGAACAAGACTGTCAGCACATCAGAAGAGGCAAGAGAAACCCACTTCAGACTAGCTCTACTGTGGCCCATCAGTAGTGAGTGCCCATCAGTAGTGAGTGCCTTAGTTGCATTCCCAGGATTCATTCTTGAATTTAGACTTTGAAAGAAATTCAGGTCACAAAATCCAAGAGGGCTTTGCTATGGAAACATGTTAACTGTCCATGATTGGATTTACTGTAAATATGCATTCCTGTTACAAATTAAAACACTAATATAGATGTGTTTTTTCAGAAACAGATGCTACTTTTTGGCAGAATTTTCTGTTGACATTGAAGATCTCACAAATGTATCGTAGCAGGAGCTTAGTACATTTTAGACTCCAGCTTTGTACTTTTGGAGAAGACTTCATTGTATGGATTGTTTCCATGATGTAACTTTAGGAATAGTAGTGCAGTAGTACTGATTCAAGGCTTTGTACTGAATACACTACTTTCTTTCTGCAGGAGGAACCTTATACCTTTTGTAATTAGTTATGCATCTATTTTCTGTTCTAGTCAAAGAGTTGTACTACCTAGTATTCACTCTCACTTCTGAGGTTCATATGCTGATGTCCTCCTTATGAGAATCACTTGTCTTCTTTGGTGGATGTGTTTTGCTGACTGGCTAGATAATGTACCATAGCATATCCTAATGCTTTGTCCCAGCATTTCCACTCTACAGTGGTTGTGTTGTAGCTCTGAATGTTAAACAAGTTGCGTGCAGAGTTTATGTACTGTTCACCATATGTGCAGCCACTTCTTGTGTTGCTGTCAATGGTTTTATTATTTTCCATCTTTACCTCAAGTGTTGCACTCAATGACTAGGTCTGAAAGTGATAATTACTTCCCCACTGCAGAGACAAACTGATTTACATATTTATCAAAGGGAAACTGGATGGCTCTGAGCATAACACAGGAACATTTGCATATTTATAACCTGAAATATCCAAAAGCTAAAATTAAGATAGGGATGTCTTGATCTTAGTTATAAGCTTGTTTTAATACAAAGGTTTTAGTCAGTGGCTTTTGTAATCAGATCAGTGCATTAGAGCGAAGTATCTTTTCTTCATCACAGAAAATCAACATAGAGATTAAAATGATTGTTAGCTTGGGAATGATGGTACGCATTTTGTGTGATTCTGCTACAGCATAAGGTGAAAATCTTAGCCTTTGAGCCCTGAAGAGATGATTAACTATGGAAAAACCTTAAACTGCTGTTGCAGAAAGGGGCTCCCAAGAGGTTTACTAAGTAGTAAACCTATGGATATATAGTTGAAAGGTATCAATATATTTTCTGATAGAAATATGGGTTTCCAAATACTTATGCATGTAGCATTAATTTGTAGGATTTATGAATCTATTCAAAGGCTTGCCACTCACAGAGGTGAATGCCTGGAGCTGACTACAATTTGTGATTCTAGTTAATGATGCTATTCAAAACCAAACACGAGCAGCCATAGCAAATTCTGAACAGCAAATAAAAACAGTAAGACCCCAAAAATAATCAAACTACCTCTTCTAGGCAGTGACGTGATGGCTTATTTTCCCAGGCTGATCTACTGGAATCTTTGTTCAATAATTTTCTCAAGCTTGCTCTAAGTTTCTGGATATAAGAGAGGCATGTGAAAGTTTACTGGAGTTGTAAAAAGACATTAACAGGAATTTCCTTTACTTTCAACTGTCTTTTCCTGAGAAAGATCCTTAATTGTCATTCTGAAACATGTTTTGTCTTTGAATCTGGCAAACTGTTTTAAAGTGTTTCTCACAAGTAGGGAGACTATTTTTTTCTAAAGCCTAGATTATACAGAGGTATTCTGTTTCCTCTAGATTTTATTCACAATTTCAGCAATATGCTAAATTATTTCGAATTAATACAAATAGCATTTCTTTCCTATTGACTTGAAATGACAGTTAAACTGATTTTTGAATAAAAAGGATTTTTTTCATGTGCTTGCTTGACTAAACCTTTGAACACTTTTCCAAATCACACATTTGTAAACACATCATTGTGTTTATTTTCCAGTGTTTGTACCTTTTTTACAATTGAATAGTCATTTTTTATAAGCCCTCTCTCTTCATGTAGATTTGTACAGTAGGAGCTTTACATGAGTCAAAACTCAGTAATTGCAATCATCATTAGCGAGGCTGGTTGAGCTACAATTCAGGCTGCGCTGGAGAAGTTGAATAGCAGCATGGCACTGTGTTTCTTTCCAAAGAACAGAGTCAATTGCTCTTCTCACTTTCACGTGGCTATCACTCCATTGAAATTGGCATTTTCACGTCCAGAATGAAACAATTCTTTATAATTTTACACAGCTTGAAGCAAGAATGGAGAGCAGAATATAGAGAGCGCTCAGTATATTTCACAAGAAGTTTCATTTAAATTTTGGAGCACTGATGCACTAGTTAAAACAAGTAACATCTTAACGCACTCCTCAATCTGTTTTGTATCTTAAAAATATGTAAATGAAAGAAAAATGCCCAATGATCTAACACCTTTGTCTGCTACAATGTTAGTCACCTACATTGCAGAATACATAATATAATTACAGGGGTAGGAGTAGCTTGATCTGAAATTCTAGTTGCTAAAAAGCTGCAGAAATTATGGAGCTCCGTCAGCTGGATTGATTTTGATATTCATAAATGTTTTCTTTTCAAACATATTCTGTTCAAAGCAGAACAAAATTAACTGGCACCATCCACATAGATCAGTACAGCACTTAATTTTTCAGAATATGGCTTTCATGCAAGGTAGTTTAATTTAAACTCTTTCCTTTTTTATTGATGATTTCCTACTCTAGGGATAGTAAGCTATAGTTGCTTGAACAAAGCCATGGTTTTCCCGATGTTTTGACCCATTCATCCTACAGTTTCATATTCTGTATAAGCTGTTGACATCCAGAAATTCTATTGAAATTTGTATTGCTTTCTGAAACCTGCAATAGAACTCACAGGGGACACTAAACCAGCTGAAGCCCCATTCTTCTGTCTCAAAAGTACATAACTTACGACGTATTTCCAATCATATTTTATGGGTGACGCAATACAATTTTACCATCATCTCTCATGGAGACATCATTTATCTGTTCACCACACTCATTAAAGTGTGTTGCTCATGGAGTTGCTTGTCTAGAACTTTGGGTACAATTCATCTTACTGTCCTTGATGTCTAATATAAAAATATTTAGTTTTCAGCTATTTGCCTGTCTTCTCTTTTTTAGTCAACAGGTAGAAAAGGTCTTTTTGCCTCTTCCAAGGCATCGAAAATAACTGCCATTGCCTGGCAATATTTATACATCAATTTTAACTTAATTATTAAGTCTCTGAAATATGCAGAAGTAGTGAGAGTGAGGCAGTTAAAATTACAAATATATATATAAGAAAACAGTAAAAGAAGTGTTTGTCTTTATAATAGTATTTGCTTCCAAAATTCTTATAATATTGAATATGAAAGATAACTATCTACAGACAGCCACAATGCATTCTTTGCAGTCTTCTCACTAGTTACCATTTAGAAATACCGGTAGGTGAATGTATTTCTTGTGCTAACAGGAGTCACATAATTCATAGGCACTTAAATGTGGCTTGTCTCCTGGTAGCATACACTTTGCTGTTTATTTACAGTTTTCATTCTAGTAGGTACTAGTGTTCAATATCAAAATAGAAATGGAAGCTTTGCTTGTGAGTGTGTTGTGACTACCATACTCTAACAATACTGGTTTTTGAATTACCACTGTTAGTCCATCTGTACTGAAAAATGTTGCTGCTAAGATAAATTTTCATTTTAGCATTCATTAATTAAACCTAATGTAGGCATTTTAAACCTCTGTTTTTAAAAACCCTTTTGAAGGAAATGGTAGTCTTACCATTGAGTTCAACAAGTTTTGGATGAGAATTTCTATGCATTTTATATGGCTGGGTTGTTTTTTTCTAAAATGGAAAGCATTTGAGTGTCAGAATTTTGTAACTTTTTTCAGAGCAAGTCAAGTTACTCAACCTTGTTAAACAGTCATTATAATGTCTTACATTAATTTTAATATTAATTTTTAATTTTAAGTTCGATTATCTATGATAGTGAGACAATTTTATTTGCTTCTCATATCTTCCCAAATTAATTGGGAAATCAAAGTGGCCATTATTGAATGATTGCCAATGCCTTTGATCACCAGAGATCATTCAATGTTATATACTGAGTGCCATTCTCATTTTATTTTCATTTTGTTTTATATACAAGATTAATTTGAAAGTCCAATTTCATCATGGAACATGATGTATGTAAAAACAAATACTCTTGTGCACATCACTGTACATATATTTCTTTGCACAATACTGTTTATTATTATTGTCATTGTCATCATAAAATCATAGCTTGATGTAGAATGAGAGGGAACTCTGGAGGTCATGTGGTTGAATACCTACACATAGTTTCCTAATTTATCTTTATACTCTACTTTTTTATCATCATTGAACACATTTCCAAGAGATTGAAATCACTTAGCAAGTACATTCTCCAAACAATTTCAGAAGCCAATGGGAAATTGCTTCTTTCTTTTCTGGCACTAAGTCCACCTTATGCAGCAAACGCATGGCTTGTCAGATGGATCTGTATGATTTTCCCTCAACCCACCAACTTTAAAATGTCAGCCTTTGTAACAGATTTTCTCAGCTCTGTTGGGAAATTTCAACTCCCACGAGGCTTCAAAATTTACATAAACAAATTCTCCTACTCTTACATTTCTTCTTTGCTCCTACTTTACAAACAAGACCAACAGGTATCTACTTAAATTTAGTTGCTGATGTTCCTTTAATCCTGACCCAATCATTTGAAAAATTAAGAGAGCCAACCTTTTAAAAAAGACAGTTTTAGAATGCTATAACATTAAGAGGCAACTAGAAATAATAGCAATAAAGAAACATAATTACTCCTTATCCAGAAGAAGAGCATAGCAATAGAAACAGTGATCTGAAAACCATGTAGAAGTCTGTATTTCAAAGTTCTTATCTTTGACAAAATAATTGAGCATCAGATTGTGAATTAATTGTTAGTGGACAGGTTAGCAAATCAAAATTAACATTCAAATTGGACCATTCTTGGCTGCTTAAGTAAAAGAATAAAGACGAAATGGCTGTGAAGACAGAATTATCTTTATATGTTCTGAGATCCCTAAAGGACAGGTTCATTGTGAGGCTCATGTGAAGAGTTATATTCTTAAGCTTTGGTCATTTTCCAGGACCAATAATTTTAGATTCCTAATCAGCATAAAATTCACTGGAGCAAGTTACAAAGAGCAGCTTCACTCTCATTCATACAGAAACATGCTATAAAGAATTCAGTCTAAATAGGTTTTTCAGTGTAATTTATATAACTGCAAGACCCTCCACAATGCCAAAGTAGTTTGAGGAGCCCTTTGTGAAAATGAGTCCACAGTGCCTAAGAGGTAAAAAACATCCCTATGGATACTTCTTTTAAATGTGAGCTCCAGGGTGTGTTTATTATTTTGCACAATTTGAGTTTAGTTGATGCTGATGTTATTCTATATGATGAGATATTAAGGACTAATTATTAGGTTTGATAATGATACACATTCTTCAGAGGTGCTACATACATTCTCTTACTTTTTTTGGTTTTGTCTTACTCTAACACATTGAGATTTTTGCATTGCTGCCTCTGTAGGTTGCTAGGCAGCAAGGCTTTACCCCCAAATTGTGAGATCTACTCTGCATGTCGAGACTCTTTCCTCAGTGTTATTGAATATCCTCAGTGGCTTGAATCTTCTTGCTAAGGGGTTTCCTTGATTGAGAACAGCTGCTTCCAAAAGTCACTTGCTCTCTGTGGATTAGCCCTTTTCTCTGATGTGCACAAATCCTCTCATATTGTACTTCAAGAAACCCTGCAGCGACTGAGTAACAGTCCCAATTGCTACAAGCCCTTTGTGGTTGTGCCCTACTGTGTGCTGCATGTGCCAATTGCTGTGTATAAGAGAGTTTATGTGAAAAGTGATCTCAAAAAAGGCATAAGGACAAAAATATTTATGTGTGCCAAGGCTAATGAAAAAGTAATTTAAAATCCCCAGTGTCCAGAGGAGGCAACAAGGCTGGTAAGGGACTTGGAATACAAACCCAAACCCTGTGAGGAGTGACTGAGGGAGCTGGGGTTGTTTAGCCTGGAGAAAAGGAGACTCAGAGGTGATCTTAACACTCTCTACAGCTTCCTGAAAGGTGGCTGTAGGCAGGTGGGGGTTGGTCTCTTTCTCCAGGCAGCAACTGACAGAATGAGAGGACACGGTCTCAAGCTGCACCAGGGCAAGTTTAGGTTAGACATCAAAAAAAAATTCATCACTGAAAGATTGGACACCAAAATTGTTTGGCCAGGGAGATGGTGGAGATAACATCCTCAGATGTGTTTAAAGAAAGACTGGATGTGGCACTCAGTGCCGTGGTTTAGTTGATGAGGAGGTTTGGACTTGATGATCTCAAATGTCTTTTCCAACCTAGCTGATTCTATGATTCTCTATGATTCTTAAAGTTGTCCTTTTGTCCTTTGTTTCTTTTTCTTTTTTTTTTTTTTTTTTTTTTTTTAATTTTTTTTTTTTTTTTTTTT
>VWYO01006973.1:160080-182583 GCA_013400275.1 Rhadina sibilatrix | reverse complement strand
TTTTTATTTAATTTTTTTTCCTAGGGCAAATTCTGGATGTGCTAGAGAAGCATAATCTGAGTGACAAAACTCTTGTATACTTTACATCTGACCAAGGGGCTCATGTTGAAGAAATCACCAGTGCTGGAGAAGTACATGGAGGATACAATGGCATATATAAAGGTGAATATTCTCTTATTGTTCTTGGAAAATGCCAGAAGAAAGCATCTCCTAGGGCTTGTATCAAAACTGTAAGGTACTATGTGGCCAAGGTCAAAATCTTTGATCTAATCAAAATAAAGTAGGAATGTTTATTTTTATTCTTCTTAATGAAATTCAATGAGTCTTCCTGTCTCTTTATGAGAGATTACTTTCTTTTCATGCTTTCACTAGGTAGAGCCTGTGTAATTTGTTTTCCACTCATATTTCAGGGGTCAAGATCAAATAAATCCAAATGTTTTTGGAAAGTCATTCGCCCAACTTGAAACTTTTAGTTGTAGAGATAACAAAGTAAATTTTCCTTAGGTGTTTTGTTGTTGTTAAGGGGGTTTTTTGGTTTTGGGTTTGTTTTTTTTTTAATATATATAGTACCACAGAACTGCAAAATCTTAGTAGTTGAACCTGGAAGGTATCTTCCAAGGCCTGCAGAGCAGGGTCAGCTGTAGCATGATGATCAGGATTGTATCCAGCCAAGTTATTAAAATCTCCAGTGCTGGAAACTTCATAGCTTCCTTGGGCAATTTTCTCTAGTGTTTGATCACTCTCACCATTTAAAAAAAAAAAAAAATCATATGTTTAAATGGAGTTTTCTGTGGTTTAGTTTTTGCCCATTGCCTCTTGCCTGTCAGTGGCTCCCCACTGAAAAGAGTCTGGCTCTCCTCTTTACTCAGGTAAATCCATGTAATCCCTACAGATGCATAAGGTCTGCTAAGCATTTTCTTCTCCAGGATGAGCATCTCTCTCAGGCTCTCCTCATATACTGAATGCTCCAGTGGCTTAATCATTCATCACCTTCCTTTGAACTCATTCCAGTATGCTCATATAGCTTGTACTGGGGAGTTCTCTACTTGGACCCAGTGCTCCAGGTATGTCTCACCAGTGCTGGGCAGAGAGCAGGACTTGCCAGAAGCATTCTTCCTCATGCAGCTCAGAGTGATGTTGTCCTTCCTTGCCAGAAGGGCACATTGCTGGCTCATGTTCAGCTGGTTGCTTATTAGAACCCTCCAGTTCCTCTCTGCAGAGCTGCTTTCCAGCCTTTGCTTTGCTAGAGGTTACTGCTGTGAAGATACAGGGTTTGATATTTCCTTTGCTAAGCTTAATGGGGTTCCTTTTGGCCCATTTCCCCAAGTCTATCAAAGTTCCTTTGGATGGTAACACAACCTTCCACTCTTGCCAGATTTATGTTACCTGCAAAACTTCAAAAAGGAAAAAAAAATCAGGTATATATAGTGAGCAATAACCATACAGAGAGTTTTTCAAGCAAGAGGACCCTACAGTTTTTAGTCAGTAGGTATCTGTCTGAGAAATGACCCTTATATTTTAAGAGAGCTTCAAAGGAAATGCTACACAAGAAAAACAAGGGATGCCAAAGTTATGAGGTCTATCAGATGGGTCCCCTTGGGCTAACACCAGAGTGAAATGTATCTTGAACATTAGCACATAGGCCTTGCATAGTGATTTAAGTAATTAAAGAACCATATGGTTACATATCTGCTGCCGTAGGCACAGCCTGAGGTGTTTTAGAAGCTCTAAAAAATATTTGCCTTCTAGAGTGCCAGACATAAGGTACAGGATAAATGATAAGGAAGGAAAAAATACACTTTGGAATATGTCTTCTTGAGGAACTTTGATTAAATGGAGTCTTTTCTCTTAAGCCTTGCAAAATTTTGTATTCATACTTACAGTGCAGAAAAAAAATTGAAATAGATCTTACCCGGATTAAGAAAAAATCTGATTGATATGTTTAGTTGGGTAGTAGTGGGGCTTCTTTAAAAAAAGGAAAAAATTGTGTGGTTTGCAGTTAACACCTGTGCTGTGCTGACAAATGGGTTAGAAAATAATCACAATGTAAGAAACAAAATTATTTGATGAGAGACATTCTTAATAAAATAAAAAAAATTAAACGACCCACGCAATTTGTTGAATATACTTTTAACATTTCAAAATACAATTAATTCTGCTGTATATTCCACTCCCTCCATCTCAAAATCATTCCTTGATTTAACAGGTATATTATGCATAATTTTCAAAAGGACTTAAGTAGAAATGATCAATTACATAACTAGCAATTTTCATACACAGGAATTTATTCATATTAAAAGTCATGTGTAATGAAAAGTGTCTGTACATCTCTGGCAGAGTTAATGAGAACCAGACCTGTGAGGCCCTAAGAAACTGATAGAGAAATGTGCTTAAAAAAGCAAAAGGGCAATCTTTATGCTACTTGTGCTTATGTGTGCGCACACCAGGAATTTGCTTCCTGTGGTGTATAGTATAAAAACCTGTGAGACATACACATCCTTTCTCCCTCCCTGTCTCTGCTAGTCAATCTCCACTACTTATCTTTTTGTATCTGAGTGCTTTATGAATGCAAATATGAATCAAGCCACTTAACCCTCTTGTCAGAGCTGGAGCAGTATGCTCAGCAATAATTGGTTCTGCCCTAAAATCAAAAGCTCTCAACTGATCTCCACAATTCTAACTCACTAATTTCTCTTGATACCTAGCCAAATAAGCACCAATAATAAAATTTAAGAGGGGTTTGGAGAGTTAAGCCAGTGCTGCAAAACTCGATGCAAAAAGGGGAAATTGCTGTTTGAAGGTTTTATTACTCTGGATTCTAACTACCAAACAGTTCACCATAAATTTGGATAGCCCTTGAAATTAGATACCAGAGCAAACATAGTGTTTAACCAATTGCTGTCGTACACAGTCTGGTTTATTTCTGCAGTATTCCTTTTCAGAAGTTATTGTTTAGTAATACTGAAGTGATGGATCAAAATCTCTTTCCAGTGGCCTTTTTCTGACGATTGGTTATCAGGATCTGTGTAGTAAATAAAATCCCTAAAAAGATCCTAATCCTAGACAGTATGACCTTGGTTTAAGATGTGAATCCTGACAATTTAGATTCAACAAGGATTCTTAACATTAGTCATAAAAAATTTTATCATATAAAGATGAATTTTCACTTTGAGTCTTTCTAAAGTCTGATCATAGCCATCACTTGTCTATGAGAACACAGTGCTTTCATTTACTGTTTTGAAATGGGACAGTCGCAAATTTCATGGAACGTCTTGAAGTTTAATAACATTTTCTCACTGATATAGCATAAAGGAGGGAAAAGTTTTAAATCTTCCCTAGCTTAGGTTTGGTTTGTATACTTTTACAGTGCCTCTTTGCACTGTAGGAGGAAAAATTCAGAAGGTAATTGTCTCTCAGCTTTCTTATGATTTTTAACTGAGTTTTTATTTGTCCCTAATTTCTTGTTATTTTCCTATGTGAATTATTTCTCTTTCAAAACTGAAGCAAATATAATAAAATAGTAAGGGGCTTAACACAGTGTAGCATCAAGGTACCTTACCAAGGTTTTGGGTATTTTTTGCAAAGGGTCACAGGCTGTATGTTTTCTCTTTTTGTTTCCTGTTAGTTAGATTTTGATTCATGACACTCCTTTGTCTCCTAACCCATGATTAATGCTGCAGTGACTTTTTCTGAAGGTCTTTGTCAAAGATCTTTCAAAGGTTTAAGTCTAGATACAGCTTCAAAAAAAAAAAAAAAATAGTGGCTATTTTATTAAGAATTTCTTCTCAACAACTGAAGGTCTTCTTACCTGAAGTCATAAAGTATTCCTTGAATTTGTATGAGATACTATTAATATTTTAATTAAATTAAAAATATTAACAATTTAATTAATACATTAATATTAAAAATTTTATATTGAAATAAGGAAAGTAATAGATGTAACTGAAGTATCTTCTTAAAATTTTCTATGTAATTTTTCCTTGTTTTTTTTTTTTTTTCAGTTTTGTAATATTTGTCTGTTGAAAATATAGAACGTTCAGGTATTGCTTGTGTATATGGTTTCTAGGATACCTGCACTGACTTCTTAGGTGTTTTTCACTAGCTGTCTCATTGAAGCATGTCCATGTGACCCAGTCACCATAGCTTTCCTTTAGGAGCAGATATAAGGTTAGTTTTTCCAAATACTTTGGATTTCTACTTTCAAATAAGATGAGTAAAATAAATAAATAAATAGAATTTCCTCTATGTTAACAAGATGTAGAAGATGACTGATTTAAAGGAAACCATTATATTCTTCTTTGGTACCCTGAGATTTTGAATCTAAATATTGTGTGGTAATTTCTATTTTGTTTCTCAGTCAGTAATTTCTTGAATTAGCCACAGTGTGCTATTTTATATATATACATAATTTATAGCAATAAACAATGAGGCAATAAGAATTTTTCTCTACACTTTTTCTCAGTATAGTATTTCACTGGTACATATGTGGGACAGTTGTTGACGTTGTGTCCCACTTTGTCACATACAGGATTTTCTCTTCAATCTCCTTACACCTTACTGTCTTTTGGATATGTACATTTTGCCTGTACCTCAGACCTCCATTAGAAACAGTCTTTCTTTGTGCTTGTAAAGCACTTAGCACAATACAGACACTTGGCTACTGTCATGCTGCCAGAGGGAGTCAGGAGTTCTGCTGCTAACAGAACTGGAACCAAACACTGATAAAGCCAAACTGTGTGAAAAGCACTCATTTAAAGTGTTCTGTGCCTTAGAAATATTAGTATTATCATAGTTTTTTTGTTAATATCCATTACAAAATAATAATTGATGCTTCCTAAAGATTTAGACCCTGATTTTTTAAAAATCTACTACAGGTCTGTAAGACTAAAACAATAACTTTTTTTTTTTTTTAAATTTATTACTCTAAAACAAGTTTTATACTGCAATGATAAGTTAGTTCAGCAGGGTTTCTTGAAGCTGTTAGTAAACCTTTTCCTTCCTGAAAGCCACAAAGAAATCAAGCTGACCATTACTTTGACCCTAGGAATCATGCTGTGGCATATTTAGTGATATTTGTTGGAGTTTACTTTTGGCTTGAAAGAAAGCAGTAGTTGACCTTTTTTTCAAATGTACTGTATTTTTATATTCTCTCTGAAGTGATCTAGATTGTTAAATAATCAACCATTCTTGTGATATTGACTGAAACAAAAATTATCTTCGGAGATCACTTCATTCATTGGAAGAAATATTAAATGAAAACCATTGCAATGAGCCATGTCTATTCCATTTACCTGTGCAAGAATAGCTCAGATTAAAAATTAACAAAAACAATACATGAAACAAGTTAAAAATCAGTAAAATAAAGAGTAAACTTGTCATTGAAAACAAATTGTTCAACCATTTTATAGCGTAAGCAATAACAACCACTTTTGATTGTTGATATTTGTGGCATAAAGTCCAGTATAAATGGGTAGAATAATCAGTATCTTTGTGTTTCTCTATCATTCAAGTGAATAAATTTGGTTTAGAAGCTTTGTTTTTAGAAGAATATATGAAGGAAAGGGTAGTGTGGTTATAATCCAGGTGATTTAAGGAAGTTATTTAAAATGGTTTTCATCATTCATCTTCCTAATGTTAATAGTGATTTACTGCAGAGTTCCCTGTTATATATCATCCTTTGTAAAAGCTCTGTTGCCAGAGTTAAGTAATAGCAGTCAATTTAAACCAGAGGGGGGAAAAAAGATATATACTCTTTTAGCTTAGGTTTGAAATGAGGTTAAAATGGAAATTTGACATCATGTTTTGGATAGCTGCAGAGAGTTATGTCTGTATTTTGCCTGCTCCTGCAGATTTTTCAGGAAAGGTGAATGTAGGCTATTGTTCAATATAACGCTGAAAGGTGCAACTACTCAGAAATAATAGATAGCTAAGCAGAAAAATACAGCCTGGTGTGTTTTGTGCTGTTTTAAAAACATTTTTAGAAAAATTTAAGAGAACAAAAATAACACAAAGGTAGGTTGCCTAATGTTTGCAAGGCATACAGGCAGCTAGACTGCAGACTTTTCTATGTTTCTATGTTGTCAAGTCTGAGCAAAATACAAAACTAATGATCCAGGTCCTTAAATATCTAGATATTTTGTTTCAAAATAATGATATTTTGTGGATATTATTTTATTTTATTAGCCGTTTAGATATTAGCTACAGGTTTCAAGCAACCTTGATTTATTTTTTCTTTAAGGAAAAAAGAATGCAGATACCTTGTACAAAGTTTAACAGCTAGAGTTTTAAAAATTATAAATGTCCAGGGATTTGTAATCGTGTCAAGTCATAAAGCACCTGCAGTCACTAAGCACAATTCTAATAAAAATGAACACCACGTAAGCAGAGATAATAGAAGACAGTCTTCTGCAATGACCTGTAATTCCAGCCCTGATTCCCTGCTATTCCCAGTCTCCAGAGATGTAAAAAAATATGCTCCAATTAGCCTTTTGAAAGGAAAACAGCAGTCACTTCTTCACAGACGTAAGTGAGGAGAAAGCCCTGCTGTGGAATCCATTTTCCTTTTTCTACCTTACAGCAGGGCATTAGAGTGTGTGGAGTGTTCCTTTGTGCTTGGGTAATGTGCAATTTTTCTGTCCTTTTCTGCTGATTCAAGAAAATTTTACTGTGAACTTAAGAGCTGTGAAAGTGACCCATTATCTAGGTTTAAGAACTCCAACATATGTGAGAATCAGATTTACCACTTACTTTGAAATCTGTCTTCAGATAACACAGGAGACAACAGTATAACAAGACTTTATTTAAACATCCAGTTAAGCTAGCGCTCTTACCGGGTTCAGACAGACATACAGAAATAAAAGGAACATCATACCTAAAGCTACCTAAGGTACAGATCAACCCTTAGTGTTGTCTGTCTGTTGATACCATTCAGCCATAAAGCTGCTGTCATGTGTATACAGAATTAGGATTTGGCTCATGAACTAAATCATCTCCCTGGTGTAGCTCTTCACTAAAAGTATGTTAATTTGAAGATATCTGTAATTTTATGGCCTTATGCTTGAATTTTTATTTGGATTTTACAACCCCCTCTCAATAGGATTTTCTATGCACCATAGCTCAGTGAAGCTATCTTTCTTTAGGTATGTAACACCTAATTCCCAACAAACTTTGAAAAACTTAATGACTGTTGTACAGAGGTAGTGTCATCTTTTCTACAGAAGATGGACAAGGCCTATTGGCTTCTACACTGATCTTGACCCAACAGCATTAACAACAGACCAGCTTACTTTTGTGTGAACACTTTCTTCTGGTGACAGGTGTTCTATGTCTCACCAAATGACATTTTATGAACTTTTATTTAAATTTTCTTTGGAGTTGTGTTTTGAAAATAATATTTTACTAGAATGTAAACAAAAATAAGACATGCATCTCATTCTCGAGTTTTAGAATAGGACTTCATCATGAGAATGGAATTATTTAACTCAGCAATAACAGTAAACTTTTAATAGTGTTCCAGAAGACAGATGATCCTGTTGAGATCTGATCTTGACACTGCTTTCAACAAAAAACAAACAAACAAACAAACCCACAAAAAAACCCCAACCCAACAACAACCAAAAAAAAACCCCAACAAACTTAAGCAAATATCGTCACTTGACATAAGGCTGAATATTAGAAAGTCTAACTTTTCTGATGTCAGATTAGATGTGTCCCTGACCATTCAATATTATAAATTCTGATAAAGCTCATGAAAAAGAAAATTAAGCAAAAATCTGATATAACAAAGAATCATGAGCTAATGGTCTTTCAGTCACAAGAAAACAAAAAGGTAAATTTATACTAATAGGGGTTTTCTGTCTTGAAGTTACTACTTACCTTTACAGTGAAAATCCTGTAGAAAACCATGTGGATTCTGAACCTCCTTTGTTGAAATGTAAAAGATCATTGAGAAGTCAGTAAAATAGACAGCATGTATAACAAGGCTTGGGGTCAATACAATTGACTTCTCTGAGGTGTTTGGGGTGTTTAAGATGCTGATGAAACAGAACTGTTAAATTATTTTGTTGCATTTTTTTTTACTTGAAAAAGGGAGATAGAGGAAGAAAAAAATAGTTCTATAGTAGTTTTGATTGATCCGTGAATTGCTATTTGATTCATTTAATGGCAGAAGTCCAACCCATATATTCCTGGTTTTCCAGACATTTTAATTGTATAAAATATTCTCAATTTATTTCCAAATGGCCCTGAACATGTTTAACCCATCCAAAACCCATCTGTTTAATATAGGATTCTTTTTCAAGTGATACATAAATTTCAAAGGTCACCCTGAAGTGCTCTGCATAGTCACAACTGTGCAGGACATTGGTAGTAGCATTTGTGATGCCTCTTCATACAGTATCATGTCAATTATTTATTTAGTAATGATGAACACGTTGTCATAGAATAAACCCATTGCCCTTCTGCTAAAGGTGTTGGGAGGACTGGGCAGTGATGGATCTTGTAGAAACAGTAAATGACTGAAAGTCACTGTCAGTGGATAATGCATTTGATGCAACTCTGTTGGTTTAGAATGCAAAAAGTTCTTCACAGCATCCTGAAAGTTATCATCACTGAAGTGAATTACTTTCTATCGCATTGAATTGGAAAATTCAGTAACATATTTAAGTAAGTACTATATTCTATGAAAGCCATTAAACACCATTTTTAATAAAATATCATGTATCTCCTCTGGGTTCATACCTGAGACATCTAGGTATAACTCATTTTTTTGGATTCTGGTTTTCTGGTTATAGATTCACATATCTATGGGGCACACTATCTAGACCAATTCCTATGTGAAGATTCTAGTGAAGTGCTTTTTAATGTCCTACAACTACTTTTTTTTTTGTGTGTAATTTAAATGCATTTTATAAGCTCTGGCTAATACGTATTAGTAAATTTACAGTGAGAAAGTACTAAAGAAGGTAGACTATCTAGAAAATTAAGAAGAGGATAAGTATGTCTAATGGAAAGATTCTAGCTAGACAGAATGTTTAATATTTGGAAATTTAATCTTATGGGGTGACATTGTCTTAGAAGAAATTGATTTCTCAGCAAACAAAAATCATTTTTTCAGGTGGAAAATCAACAAACTGGGAAGGAGGTATTCGTGTGCCAGGTCTTCTCCGTTGGCCTGGAGTGGTACAGGCTGGTGCCTACATTGATGAGCCAACGAGCAACATGGATATATTTCCTACCATAGTTAAACTTGCAGATGCACAGTTACCCTCTGACAGGTATGCTCTGTAGTCGTCTCTGTTTTAGAGAAAGTGTCATGAAATACATTCTAGTGATATTTATTAAGATAGAGGTGAAAATGTAAGAAGCTAGGCTTTGTACTTGCAATATTATGTTCTCTCTTTTCATATTGATATACTGATAGATTTTACAGAAATGTTCTATGTAAATACAGCTTAACTCACAGAACAAGCACCAAGCACCAAAAAGATAACAGAATACCATCAGAGCAACATACTATCAAATCAAACTTGGAATTACTTACTAAAAGCACTACAACTACTCTAAAAAGGTTTCTGACTATAAATTCACTCTGACTGAATGAATTTGGTGGAAAAAGAAACTTTAAGTGTAAATTACTTTAAGCTTCATGGGCTTAGCCTTGACCTGCTTAATATCACAAAGCACATCAAAATGCCAGCTAGGCTTTTCTCACAGTTTTGTTTGTTTGTTTTTTTTTTTAATTTTTTTATTCTCTGTACCTAGTTAGTCAAAATAATCCCATACAGAGTTTTGCAGCCTGATAAGAAAAGCCACTGGACTTCCACAATTCATAAGATTCTTTCCTGACACCGCTACATTCCCAGGCTTTATCTTGTTTGAGAGATACACAGTCTCAGTGGCAAGTTGCCTCTGCCTAAATGTTGTTGCTATCCAAATCAAGTGGAGAAACCTGTTGATACGCATATGCTTTGAACAGAGTTATGACTCACAAACCACTTTTGAGCATAAAGCATCAAGAATCTCATGGGAAAGCCCAGTGGTGAGCAGAGTCACTCTGCTAATGATTGTTCATTGAGTGTTTGAAGGAAATGGCAGGGCAGGAGAAGTCTAAGACATGAAAAATTAGTCAGATTGATTCTGAGAGATGCTCTACAGGCAGTAATTCTGTTGAAACTCAGAAGTTCTGATTGTTATTTACATGGCAGATCTTATGGCTTTTGTTTTCATATTGCTTGAGTGATTACTAATTACTGATGTTTTCTTTGATCTCCTTTATAGAAATTCAAATATACTTGTGTAACTTCCACTTGTAGGTTCCTCCACTGTGATTCTTCTGTGTTAGACTGATGCCATAAATACTGCATCATCTTAGATCATGGACTAGCTTGAAGTATTTTTGTTCCATCAGCTGAGTTCTTACAGCTTCACTAATTCTTCCTGAGAAATAAGAAAATAATATAATTAATATTCTGTCACTGTGAGGGAGCAGGTTAAAAGGAATGGAAGAGGATGCTCCTAGTTAAAGAAGAGAAATTAGTAATTGGAAAGAAAAGTCTTGTATATTCCTCTGAATCCAACAGCTGTAGCAATGGTACAGTACTGGAGACATTTTTCTGGAGATGCCTTTTTTCCCATCCATAGGCTCTACAACAGAAAGTGTTCAATAGACATGCATCTGTTGATGAGCAAGCTTGCAAGACGAGAGCCTATTACTGGGGCTAGAAAACATGAAAAACAGAAAGTGGGAACAGACCTCCACAGGCAGGGATTCACCCAGATGGCAGTTATCAGACGAGATAGCTTTCAGAAATCCAGGAAGTTTTCCTGCCCATCGTTTGAGAAAAATGCTACTCTGAATGGCTTTGTTGCATATGGTTGCTGACAAGAATTTAATCATAATGTGCAAGTTAAAAAAGTAAACTTAGTACCTGTGTAAAGTACCTGTGTAATGGTAATGAAATGATCATGTATCTAAAGGTACTGAAAATCAACATGGACCTTTTAAAACTTCTTATAAGTTTCAAAAATTTTTATGAGATGTTGCTCAAAATGCTTCAGAAAGAAGTACTTTCTGATCTGTATATCAACATAAAACTTACCTGTATGTCCTATAAAACTTACTGAAAAATTTGAAATTCATACCAGGTCAAAAATGCAGACTGTAATTTCTCCCCTGCCAGCTGATGTCAGCAATTCAAAGGTTTAATTTAGGGAAACAGTTAAAGGTCTTGCGTGTTTTATAATTCAATTTTTATGTTTTATGATTCCTTCAAAGCATGATCAAATTGTCCATCAGCATTTAGAGAATTTATATATATTACGTGTATGTGTGTGTTTGTAGTTGATAAATGCATATTTAAAGAGTTAACTTTCAAATTTGAAATTACCACTTCTGTCTTAAATTCTGGCATACATAATATGCTGGACAGAGATATTATCACTGCTTCTGGGGATGCTAGCACAGAGCAACATATTTTCTCTAGTTTTAGGGCTACTTCAGCCAGAATACTCCTGAAAACTTGGAACAGGTATAAGTGAGGGACTGTATTGTAGCAATTTATTCTCTTATGTCTGTTCACTTTCTCAGAAGTGAAAAAAGAAAGAGTTGAGGGAACTATTCATAATGGAAAAATGTAATTTTTTTTCCTTAGGTAATGTAAAAATCAAAGGGAAGAGCACCCGAAGGTTTTTCTCCAAATTGACCAATTGGAGATGACCATTCAGATTTGGGGTTTTTTATGCAGCCAATGAGCAGAGTTATAATGCCTTCTCAGGAAAGTGAGGTTTGAGTTACTTTTCTGATTTTGAAATGCTTTCTAATTCAGGATTATTGATGGACATGATCTGCTACCTTTACTTCAAGGAAAAGTTACTCGATCTAAGCATGAATTTCTCTTCCATTACTGCAATGCATATTTAAATGCAGTGCGCTGGCATCCAGGAAACAGTAAGTAAACTTGCCTGTTCACATTTTAAATATTTAATATAATTTTTATTGCAGCTTGAAAAGAATCAGGAGGAAGCCTTGGGCTATAGTAACAAAAAAACTTGTTTAAAATATCTAGCCTTTTTCCTCCTCTTTCACTTTTGTCTTTGCTGTGAATACATTCCTATTCACCATTTCACTGTTTGACATTATTTGCTTGTTATGTATTAATGTTAAATACGAATGCAATACTGAGATCTATAGTATCTGAAAATGCTCTTTTTTAAACCTTCATGAGAGAGAGGCTCTGCAACAGAATGAAGCAGTCAAGGTTGACTCTTACATTGTCCTAAAAATGCACAGGTTTGCTGAATAACAGCACACAAGTATAATGCCAGCCTATCCATTTTTATTATTCAGATAGCAAAACATAGAAGAATCACTGAGTCAAAGTCATGATTATCCAATAAATGAATATAGTATTATGGAGTCCCTATTCATGCTTTTTATGAATTACATAATTCTGCTTTGTAGGCCAAGGAAAAAAGCATTTATCACTGATTTATTTTTTTTTAACTAACAGCTCACTGTTTCTGGTAGCACCTTCAAAATTAACCAAAGCATATTTCCCTTTCTATAAAAAACTTTGTGCTGAATGAAGTTAAACACAGATTTGTCCCATCTCAGTTGACACTGGAAGTGATTACTTGTGTTACAGTTACAAAATAATGATCCTAAACAAGCTTTGGCTTAGAATTTTTTTATTTGTTTTGGGAAGGACTTTTAATAGTTAGTATACAAACTTAAAGTATTTGGAAACTCTGTCTTCTTGGTCATTTGTAGGCTGACTCTCTACCTGTCTTGGATTTTAAACTAGGAAAAGGGAAAATATTACATATAATATTTATTTACGATTACTGTATCTTTATGTCATGCATTTGATAAATAATGATGAGGAAGAACCAAGCAATCAGCTCTAAAACATTTTGTATCTGATGTTGGATGAAGTTATTCTGCATCATAATGAGAGAAGTGGGCAGATAAGCTGTTTTTCTCAAACATACACCTTTGCAAGATGATATAATCCTTGTCTGAGGAAAGGGTCATCTTTATTATTCACTGGAGGGGAATGTGATGGGAAATGAATGTGAGCAACAATAGGAGACTAGTCTACTGTATTTACTTGATGAGCAACAGCAATGTAGAATGTGATTCTTCCTTTCTCAAAGGCATTCAAATGATGAAACTCACTCAGAACCTGGCAATAACATTTTTCTAGCAGTGGGCTGACTTTTGTAGAGAAGGTTGTTGTAGTTTAATTCCAGAAAGCAACTAAGCCTAACAGAGTCACTCTGTGGCTCTTTCTGGGATGGGGAAGAGAACTGAAAGGGTAGAAGTGAGTAGACTCATTTGAGAGTTGAGACAAAGACAGTTTAATAGATAATGCAAAAGCCACATGTCAGAAAAGCAAAACAAGGAATTCATTCATTTTTTCCCATTAACAGGCATCTCCAGGAAAGCTGGCCTCCATCACACATAGTGGTGACTTGGAAAAACAAGTGTCATCACTGAATATTGCCCCTTCCTTCTTATTTCAGCTCTCTATGCTGGCCATGATGTCATTTGGTCTAGGATATGCCCTGGGTCAGTTGGGGTCTGCTATCCCAGCAGTGCTGCCATCAAGTGCTCCTTGTGCACCCCCAGCCTGCTCTCTGGTGGGGTGGGGGGAGAGGCAGAAGAGCTTTGTCTGCTCAGTAATAAATAAAACATCCCTGTTATCAACACTGTTTTCAGTACAGATGCAAAACACAGCCCCATAGTAGCTACTGTGAAGAAAATCAGCTCTATTCCAGACAAAACAAGCACAAAGGATTTTTGATATTCTGCCTTGTCAACTTACATTGTAGTGAGAGTAGACAATAGCCAGGTATTCCTCTCCATTGTCTTATGTACCAATCCTCTGTGAGGGCTTCACACCATCTTCAGCATCTTCTGCACTTCTCTGGTAATGGGCCCTAACCCAACTGTCCACCTAGGAGTGCTCGTTCCTTCATTAAATACACAATTCCTATTAATGTCAAAGATGCGCTTTCTGAAGAACAAAGCAACAACAGCTTAGAGGAGAAAGCTTACAACTCTTAAGGAAAATGTGACGTATGTATTTATTGATTAAAGTTCAAGGTAATGGTATGTATATTGTATATATGCACTTATTAATGCATATATAATGAGATTTCTTACTATATTTATTTTCTGGGAAGTCTCACTTTGCATGTCAGTGACAACTTGCATATTCCACTATATTTTCTAGACACTGAAAGTGTTGGATTAGCTTTGATCCCCAGGAAAAATGCATATACCAAGAACTGAGAGGAAAGTTAGGTTCTGTTTAACTATTTGGTCCCTTTTAAACTCCATCACCCCACAGTTCCCTTAGTAACTTCATCTTTACCATTATTAGATTTCCAATGTGGCTCAGTCCAGACCCACCTTTATTTTTTGTTTAATTTTTGATTCTTAAATATATATATATGAAACAGGCAGATGTACTGTACATTAAATTTTTGATAGTTGCACATCTTGCTTGCAAGGTTCTAGTCTGACTTAAGCAGGCATGTTTCTCACATCATTCAGGGAAGGTCAGAAACTTCAGAGTGAACAATTACCATTTTGCATTTATATATTTAGAGGCTAAGAGTTCCTCATAACCAAATCAATACACATCTTCATTAAGTTATATTAGTTAGGTCAGTTACTGCATTCACAATGTACTTTCCCCTTCATCAGTCCTTTGAAGGAGCTTTTAGAGGATGCGTGCTATGCAATGATCTTCTCAAACAAGTCTTCAGAATTTAAACCCTGTACTTTCTAGAGAGTGATGAGGACAATAATCTCTTGGTGTTGTTTCTCTTCTTCATCTTTCTCAGCCACAGAAATAAGCTAACACCATTTTTTCTTCATGTTGCTTAAACTCTCATTTTACCTCATGCTAGAAAATAATGCACATAATTCTTCACATTCTGAATTTTAAAAAATGAATGAAATATCAGACAATTTTCTTTTGCTCTCACAGACTTGTGCATGCTGATATTTCACAGAATCACAGAGTTACAGAACAAGCTGAGTTGGAAGGAACCCACAAGGATCACTGAGTCTAACTTGCTATAATTGCCTTGGAAATAGCCAAGATATGCAGTCCTAGTCCTTGAAGGATGATTTCCTGTTATTTTGAAACCTTATAAATATATGTAATTTAATTTATCTGTTAAAAATACAGAGAGGAAGACATGAAAAAGTCAGTGATTTCCTATTATCAATACTTTTTCTGCACAGCTGCCTAGTATACCACAGAAGTACCAATATATGAAGCAACACCTTCAGAAAAAAACCCACGTTTTCTTTCTTCCTAGTAGGGTGTAATTACCTAGTTTTTTTGGGGTTTTTTTAAAGTATTGAGTAATTTTTTTTTTAACCATTAAGCATTTATATTGAAAATTAAACAGATGTAGGATCTGCCTTACTTTCCTGAGCTGAGCCACCCAAAATTTTGTATTGCTTCCTGTGATGTATGTCAGATGATACTTTGGCCTTATCACATGTTCTTCTCCTTGAGCAAGTTGACCAGTACTTTTGTAACTAGTAATTTGCTAACTTTATAATTAGCATAAAAGACTACCAAGAGCATTGTCTCCAGCAAATTACTTAACTAATTATAGTTAATTATTAACTATAACTTAATTATAAAGGGAGGGTTAATCAGACACAGAGCAAATCTATAGTTGAATGAAACTGCATCTTTCAAGTTTCACTGATTGTGTGCAAATTTTTATTTGATGAGGAGGAGATATATTGTAATCCTGTGTAATAAACATTGAGAAATATAATGCAATACAGCCTGCATTATAAAGAAATAATGATCTTCACAGTACTTTGGTACTACTGATAAAAATATACTAATGTTTCTGATAAATGCTACAATGACTTTACTTGCAGCGCTTCACCTTTTCTGTTTCAAAATGAATTTAGTTATTCAGTGAAATATGTCACTTAGTAAAAAAAAGAAAAAGAGATTTTCTATGGCAAGTTCAATTGAAGCAGACTAGACTGCAGTGCCAAACTAGCTTATTGTGCAAACATAATGACTTTTAAAGACAGCAGAAACTCAATGAAAAGCTTTATAATGAAATTTCTCACTTTGTTTCACTTAACAAACAAGATACATTTCAATTAGTGTTTATATTGCCTTTCTTCAATGTTGTGATCTACCTCAGATACTGAAATTATTTCAGTCAAATTCACCAATTAGGAATTCTTTCTGTAATATCACAGAATTCATAGCTCTTACGATTCCTGGCTATTGAAATGTTCTCCAGCATACAACAATATTTCATGAGACATATTTTGTTCTATGGCTAGGGGTTATAGGCCCTTCCTAGTCATGAATTTAGCATTTTTTCCACATTTTCAGCTGTAAAAATTGACGGCTAAAAACAAACAATAAGTAAATGAGAGAGAAATATTTTGGTTTGCAGTTTTCAGACTGAATATATGGGATAAATTTATAGAATAGTGTTTTCGGGTTTTTTAAGAGGTTCCTTCAGAATTAGTTTGACTAAAGACATTGGAGTCATAATAAAGAAAGGACAAAGCATGACAAATCTGTTCAAAAGTGTCATTTTGTAACAACTTCTGGTTTGGACACGTGCAACCTTTCTTGTGAAATTGAGTTAAAATAAGACCTCTTTCTGGAAAAATTAAATATGAGGAATACCTTCCACTTCTCCTTACCTCTCAAAAGCCCAGTGTTACCCTTAAAAGGTAGTGGGGGTTACCTTATAAATAAGGGGGCTTGTATTATTTATGGTGCTGTTCTTAGCTTAATTTTTTGTAATATCACATTCAGTGTTAGTAGTTAAAAACTGTAAAATGAATTCATATGCCTATAACACTGTCTTGTGAGCACAATATTATACTCAGAGGAAAAACACAGGAGGTGGAGTTTAGGCACGTAACAGAAACTGGAAAACTTCTATAACACCTCTAGAAGCAGCTTGAAATGGTTTTTCTACAGTCCAGTTCACAGTCTAATGGTAGGTGAATCTAGTGGTTGTCTCTAGCAAACAGAAATTCATTAATGTGTATATAAGGGGGATTTTGGAGTGTCGTGTGGTGCCAAAAGACTTGTTTGTAAATGCCTGTCCTTCCTTGTTTGGTCCTCTTAGTGCATCTAAGAGCCATAATAATCCAGACATCCACAAAGTAAATGAACAGTTCTGTTTGCTCTGAATTAGAAAGTATTAAAGTTTTTCCTATGTTCTTAGAATTTTAAAGATCTCTCTTAATAGTGCTTCCACTTTTTGAATATAAACAAGAAACTTCAAATCATTCATTCTCTAAAGCCTCATAAGCTTTTCTTTTGTTATTTTTTTCTTAGTAATTACAGAGGAAATTTTTCAGTGTGTTCTTTACCACAGGGTGAACAAATGCTACAGCAGCTTCATTTCTATGATGTGGGATGTGCTTGTCATACACAGAAGACCCATTGGCAGAACCCATCCCCTTGCCTAACTTTTCCTATTCTTTTTGCTTGCTTCCCTGAGGAGCTTTTTCAATGTGTGGTCTATTTGCCTTCTCTGTGGGGAACAAAGGGCTTAGAAGATGTTGTTACAGATTAGTAAAGACTCACATTGATCCTGAGAATGCCAACAGTTATAGTTGCTTTCATTGCTTAACAGTACAAAGGAAGGTAAATTTAATAGAAGCTTGATCCAGAAATTTCTTCTTTTGCACAACATCTTCAAAGGAGAGATACTACCATGTGACTTTCACTGCTGTCAAGGAAACATTTTGTTTCCTTACAAAGAAACATCTTTTTTTGTCAAATCTTATCTCAACAACCTTGTATCTTTTCTCAGAAAATAACAGATGAGAAAGGATAAAACAGAAAGAATAAACATCTAAAGGAGTAAAACTTTCCTATTGTCAAAAATTCTAGATTTCTAGCTAGAAAGAATAGATTTTTTCTTTAGTTGTAGTAAAATTGATGCGGCAACATTTTTTGCCTTAGAGGGCTATTCCTCCAGTGAAAGACCATGGTAAATGTCCCTTGACAGTGGCATTATACACACAGACTTTCAGTGATCATATCAGAGTCCTTTTTCTGCATATAAAAATAGAAACCATAACATACTGGTCTATTGAATTCAAAATATCTTGACCTAAATTAGTAATATTTTCAGTGAACACAGAGAAGTTGACAGGTTTCAGTGATCATATAATGGCAAAGGCATTTCAAGTAGATATTCAGTGCTATTTAAACTTCAGCTTTAATGGTTTGCTGTCAGATATTTTGTCATGCACTTGTGACGTGTATAAAAAAATTTTAACACATTTTTTCTGTATACTCCACAGCTAACACTTAAATAGAAAAAGGTATCTGAGTTAAAGCAACTGTCTGATATATTTTAATTTAATTATAAATTTAGCAGTAGGCAAAACAACAACCATATAAAAGACTAGGTAAAAATGCACTACAACTTTCAAAAATTAATTTCAGCATTCCAAGTAACATTTAAAGTGAGTCTTTAAAATATCTGGAGCATTACACTTCCAAAAATATCTTTAGTTCAATGTTGGATTTGAGCCTGCAGCATTTTGCATTTTACATTCAGAACATAGCACTGATTCATCCTAATTTTAAAATCATATTCAAATGGCATATGTTGTCTTAGGCAATGTTCTTCAAGGGAAGTGGTTAATGCATGCACAACCCACATGGAGTATTCTGTGTGCCACAGCCTCTAACATCATATTATTACTCCTAGAAAATAAAGCAAACTATCTGTTTATTAGAGGAATTCCCTGGAAACCTGGCTGTCAATAGCGAGGTGACTTCTCAGTATGGCATAAAAAGACCCTGCCATGAAAGGCAGAAGAAATAACTGTAGAAGAAAACAGTGAATGGTTGCAGGCTAAGTGCTCTTGGGCAATACTGTGGTGGAGGCCAGTGTGCATCTGTGGCTGATGTGCACTCTGTACCATGTAGTTGCTTCTAAGTTTAAGTTCTGATCAGTACTTTGGACAGAAAACACGAGCAGAATTACTCAATAATCAGTGAAACCATTCTCAATCTGAGAAAAGCTCTCATCTCTGTACAAAGAGTGGTCTTTCTGTTGCTTTCACACCATCTTATGTGGTCACAAAATATCGGAGGGTATGTAAAACATTGAATTTTTCAAGTATCATTTCTTAAGGCATCTATAGTTTCCTAAAACTAAAAGTAAGGGGGATAAAACCTCACAGTGAAACACCAAACAGATTTCTATAATTTTTTACTTGTGTCATTCTAAGTACAGAAGTTTTGTAGTGGATTTGTATGAAACCTTTTCAAAACTGAAAGAGACTACATTTTACTTGTAGTTTTTTATCACAGCTCTTTCAATGACCTCCTTAGCAGAAAAGCAAATTAGGTGAAGTAGTATAGAATTGTGACATTTTTCACATTTATTCAAAGTTTTACCCCCAAATTTATTGAAAATAATTCTTCAGATGCAGTTCACTCGTATTCAGAGAATTTTATGGTCTCATGGTTGTGGGACTCTAAGGTGAACATTTCTCAGACTCAATTACTCAATCCTCTTCAAGACTGACATTTTAAAACAAAATAGGCTTCTAGCATTCACAGTACGAGAGGGAAGTTAGAAATCATGGTTCACTCACAACATTAAAAGTCAACAAGACCATAAAACCTCAATAAAGATAATGAAAATTTAACACTTAGAATTAGCACTAATGCAATAAAGAAAGGGTTTTAGTATTAGGAAATATTAGTCATCCTTAAGATAATTTTATCATTACTAGGTGTATGCTAATTTTTCATGTAAAACCTGTTACCTGTCTGTTGAACATTAATTTTCAAATGGTATTATATCATAGAAACAAGATCCTCAATCATCTCGCTCAGTGAGAAGAGTAGAGTCTTCAAGACTCCACAGAATCTCCAAGATTAACATATATTATCTGGGCTCTCTTCACTGCCATAGGATTTTTACAGGCAGTTTTTCAGTCTGTAAGTCTTTCTGTATGATCCTGTTTGGTGGCAAATAGAGACTGAATCTCAGTCCTGAAAGCTTTACCTTAGCATTAGTTCATATCCTTGACAGCAAAACTACTTAGCCACAAAGCCTTACAGCTTGGACTCAAAACCAATGTCTTGATTACTGTGTTGTTGATAATTCCAGTTGGAATTCTCTACTCTAGGTCTTTACAGAATTGAAAGTTTGGAAGATTCTAGTTGATTCACATGGGGGTTTTGTGGTTTTTGTTTGTTTGTTTTGTTGGGGTTGTTTTGTGTTTTTGGTTTTTTTTAATGAAGTTCCCCTCCAATCCCTACCCAGTGCCAAGCTCTAAATACTTTATTATCTTCCAAAAGCCAGCATTGTTAATTAATCACTTGTTGAAGCTGTTAAAACAGTACCATGATACATAAGCACAAAGTTAATTAGAGAGAGGTAATAACAAAGTATAAATAGTTTAATTAAGATTTTGACTTTAGCACTATGAAAGTATAAGACTGAAATATTAGACAAGAAAGTGTGAGCAAATAAATCTACCTGAGTGAAGAATTACTTATTCTCTGAAAACGGCGTCTCAAAACTCTGGAATTTCTTTTGAATGAGCTTTTCTCTAATTCTAGTATGCCCTGGGAAACATTAAAATTAGGGCTCATTAGTTCTTCATGACCACGGTATCTTAGAACTGCAAATCCTTTAGTTCCATCAGGGTCTAAGTCCACTTTATCCCACAGCTGGTCATGGAGGTGCTTTCATGCACTTTCTCTACTTAATCTCTCAAATTATCCCTGTCTAGCAAATGGGAATTTATTGCAACAACATTGCTGTTTGCTTTTTATCAGCTGTTACCTTTTTGTCTCAGTCATGATTAAGTTGTTTTACAGAGAAATTAAATTCCTGGCTACTGTAGGTAGACTGTGAGCTTTAAGGCACTGATATAAAAATGGAATTTGCTGGGCTATAGGATATCCCTCTCTGTTTTATGCAGCATATCTAAATTAGAAGCTAAACCAATTCTTTTTTAATATATATTTCTGCATCAGGTGCTCTATATGATACCATAGTCTTGTTGTCTGATTTCAAACATAATTTCATATGGTCTGACTCAAACATAATTTCAATTCAAAAATATTATACAAAAGTTTAATATTCTGACTTCCACCTATAGAGGATACTGATAGCTCTATAATACTGAATGGTGAATTGCTTGTAGTATTTTTAGTTGACAATGATTTTTTGACTCTGAAAAACCATGTAATTGTTACTAAAACAATTTTCAGCTGTAGTCAAAGGCTGTAAGACCACATACCTTTATGATTCAGAAACAACTGGAGCTCTTGAACATTCAAGTCAGTTTTCAAAAAGCAACTAACAAAAAAGCCAGAGATTAAATAAAACCTATTATTTTTTCCAGAGGAGTTCAGTTTCATCAGTGAGGGACTATTTGTATGTATGCTGTGAAGGCGTGAGCTTATGTGCAAGTATGAGGAGAAATACATTTCACAGAAGTGAAGACAATTTGAATTATGCTGTGAGAGAGAAGTCTTGCCTTAAAGCTAGAAATTCACGAAAAAAGCCTAAATAACATATGGAAGCTTTTATCCTAACAGAGCTGATCAGAATAAGAAGATCAAAGGTAGAATCAAGGAAATAAGGGGCAGGAAAAAATGCAGCCATTATATCATGCTGAAACTGTGGTTTTATATAGCTGACTTTTTTCAAAACAAATACAGAAAACATGTAAAAAAATCTTGGAGTCCTGTTTGCAATGGTCACTTTTAAACTTTGAAGGAACACTTTAGAACTTCATACATCATTTTGATTTTGATTCTCTAATTTTATGTTTTGACTAAGGAAAAGATTAGTAATCTAATACATTCTTTAGTGACAGAAAATACATTATGTCACTTGAAATAGGGATTATAATAAAATTTAATCCATTATGAAAAATTATTTATGCTATTTGAAACATTTGGATTATATTTGAATTTTTCAAAATTGACAAAAATTATCAGGTTTTTTAACAGATATATTCTATTGGATATCATACTTTGACAGTTTTGAGGTTTATCCTGAAAACCTTGCAAAGTGCACTAATAAGCTTATCTTAGCACAAGACTAAGACTAAACACAAATGTCTCAGTTCAGTTTCACTGTCAATGGAAACATAATCAGTCTGGGGTAGAAAAGCAACTGGGAATTGCAAAAAATCATACAAGAATACACCTTGTTTTCTCATATGCTTCAGTTCATTCAGCTGTGCTCTAGTGGAGCTGTTTGGGTCATTTTGAAGTTTCAAGAATGTTGAGTAGCTCCAAATACCAGGACTGTTGTGGTAACAGAAGGCTGGCTTAGAAAACCATGCTGGTATTTACAGAGAGGCTGTAATAATCAAGAAAAAGGTGCTAAGAAGTGCTTTAACTGGATTTGGGAACATGATACTAAATAGATTGTACAAAACCTGTACCTCCTGATAATTATGAAAGGCCTCACTTCCTGCCCCCC
>VWYO01006973.1:138318-160048 GCA_013400275.1 Rhadina sibilatrix | reverse complement strand
CCCCCCCCTTTTATATTACCAAAATATTTGAGGTCTCCAGATAGGAAGTGTTTAATATTTACCAGTGCTTTTAAATGGTGATGGCATACTGATTTTTGAAAAAAAAAAATAGCCAAACCAAGCCAAACCAAAACAATAACCCTGAACTAAATTCTGAGAAATACAGTTGAATGTTTAGCAACCAGCAGGTGGAACTAAAAAAAGTAAATGAGCCACTTTTACGTCAGAAAATATTTTTGAGTACATATCTGTCAAAGCATTTAATCCATGGGAAGTGTTTATATTTGGAAAAGAGAAAATATGAAAAAAAATCTACATTACTCTCTTTAACACAACTTAAATGGTCTCAATTTATATCTCTTAATCTCTAATCAAGAAAATTATGTATAAATTATTTGATATTTTAAAGTATTATTCCATTAGTGGGCATTTTTCAAAATAAGATGTTGGCAAATGATTAAAAGGACAATGTCTGCATATTAAGCTTTATAAATCTGTGTTATTGCCATGGCGTGGAGGAGTCAGAAACCGGTTTCTACCCCATTAACATGAGAACCTTAGAGCTTGGCTGAGCCTGTCAATGCAGTCTCTGCCTGGACACACAAGAACAGTTCCTATGATAATTATATTTGGTCTTTTCCAACCAATTTCAGGCAATTTGTTCCCTTTGAGGACCAAATTGACCTCAGGTATTTTTTTTCCACACTGCATCGTTAGATTTTTGCATTCCAGTTGCTACATATTTGCAAAAGCTGTGTGAAGACACATTATGTCCCAGGCATGTAGGGGAGAAGCTTTAGGAAGGCTTGAACTATCTGCATTCTTGCATATCAGGATAGCTGTGTAATATGGGCATCTTACTCCTCCTGTAAATTTTGATCTGCTCCTGCAGAGCTAGTTGTGGAAGCAGATAACCTTTTTTATGCTTAATGTTTTGGTCTTTTTATGTCTGATAGGTGAGTAGTGGTCCAAAGTTCTGAAGTTAAAGCTAGGCAGATCTATGAGATTCAGCAGGACAGTCAAAGCTTTCAGAGTGAGGGTAAAGGTCTGGATGACAGGTAAATTGTTTAGCAGGTCCATCTGCCTGGCCCATCACTTGAATGCACTTTGGTTGGAAGATTTCCTGTTGTCTAATCCTAACTGAGTTTCAGGTTCCATTTTATGTCTACAGAGTCTAAGTGCCAAGACCTCGGTTAGGAACTCCCTCTGGGTACCAGTGAAAAGTTAAAGAGAGAGTTTAATCTTAGAAATATTCAGGGTAAACAGCAGCTAGTTAGAGACTTCTTCGGAAATGTTACAGAAAGTGTGTTTTAATTAATCACAAGATGAAATTGAGGTAGATGTCTGTCAGCGTGCAGTGCCCTATAGTATGAAGGAAGGATTGCTGCAAACCACTGATGAATGCTGGATGAAACCTGGTTTACAGCTGAAAATCATTCATGTAATCCATTTCTTTTCCATTTCCTTACACAGGAATATGTGTAAGGCTATTTGCCTTGTGAAGAATAACATAAAAGTGCTTAGAAGGCGCCATGGTAGTGAATAAAACAGAAAAACATTTCCTAGTCTTTCACGTTGCCATTACTATTGTCACAGATTTTATAAGGAGTATTTTGACAAAGAAACCAGGTAAAATTGAGAGATGGAGGCTGAGTTTGCAGAACTATGAATTAAAAATTTAGTGTAAGATTCAACAGTCCAAAAACAACTACCAGTATGCAGATGTTTCTATTTCACAATATCATGTCATCACTCTTAACTGCAGTGAGGAGGGAGGGCATATATAAAATTTATATCTGTCATGTAGTGCCAGAAGCACTTTCAGTTGTTCTGAGAAAGTACAATGTGTAACTGAATGACTTCAGACTGCAAACAGTTTTATATTCTCTTTATTTATATCACTTCTTAAAATAAGGGGTTAGAGCCCTAAGAGAAAACTGTTATGTATGACAATACGCTCTTAGACCAATAAAAAGATGTAGAATTTCATGCTCAAGGATAAAGCTTTCTTTGTTTAACTTTTCTTTGTCTTACTTAACGTATCTTGGACCTCATAGTGCCACAAAAAGTAATAATAGGTATTGAATTAAGTTTATGAGACAAGTGCCTTCTTCAAAGATACTTTGAGACTTGTTAGAATTATTGCATTGAATTATATGGTTAGTAAAAAATAAAAGATCAAGCCAAAGGCAACAAACATGGTTTCTACCACCTCATTCACAGCAGTGATCTACCTGCTATACTCCAGAAACTGTAGGGGAAAAAAACCCCACCAGTATTCCTTTTGCCACTCATGTATCATCAAAACGCCTCCCTCTTCATGACCCATGAAAATTATTGGATAGAAGTTTTGAGTCACTTTTAGGAGAGATATCAAACACTGCCTGAAGTTCTAGCATGTGTGGTTTTCTTACACAAAAATCTGCAAGAAACTATAGCACAGAGAATAAAGAACAGTGGCTGGAGTTCCTGAGGTCCATTGCTGCATTCTTCTCGTTTGAGGTGAGCTCACTCCACAGGTGATTACATCTCAGCTGAGCACTGTGGGCATCGTGTCAGACTTCCTTATGCTGATGAATCTCTCCAGAAAGCCCAAGAGCTGGGAAGGGCTTTGTTCAAATGCTGCTGCACCCAGGTCCATGCATCACATTGCTCAAAACCACCTGGATTTACCTGGATATATGGAGTAGTATGCCATGTATACATATACATATACATATACATATACATATATATGCCATAAGAGGAAAAGGCAACAAGATGTTACCACTGAGATGCTGAGTAACTGAGGAATAGGTGTTTGGAGGGAGAGGATGCTGCTAAGCAGACTTGAATTTAATCTTCAGGGAGGTAAGATGTGAGTGCTGAACAGAATTTTCTACAAGGTAGAGTTGTACAGTGAATAGGACAGTTAGATTTGGTAAAACTTGATTCAGGTTGCTTCTTCCTATAGGCCTTGAGACAACATTAAATAAATTCCTCACAGTATATCCATTAATAATCCATTGCAAAGAAATAAAACAGATTTTATTAACTGTTTTATTATACAATAGCATAGATGGGCAAAAAATAATTTACTCATTATTTTTTGTCAAATAGTTTGAAGTAGGAGATTTGATGGAAATTGAGCAGCATATGCAGATTCATGCTTAAACAATTAGTTAAGCACACAGCAGCTTCATTCATAGAATACATTGTACTTTGCTAAATTTAAGCTTGGGGTTATTATTTTAAGCTAATGTAGGAATACTTTGTTGAACTGAAGGCAAATAAGATTAAATCATCAGTAAATGCACAGGGATTTTAAGATTCACTTCAATGCACCACAGTTTTACAAAAGATATAGAAATGGAATTTAGAATAGACAATGCAACAGGTAATTGAGGGATGGGGCAAACCAAATGAAGTGTGAGAGAGTCATCTACACCAAAATCCTTATTTAAAGTCCAGAAAAAGTTTGTGAAGGATTTGTATTTGAAAAAGTTAATAGATAAAACACCAAGTGAAAGGAGCATGCCAATAAAATGTCTCTGTCTTCTGCAATAAAGGAAATGAATGATAGTAGCACAAAAGTTACAATAGAAGACACTATACATCAAGAGAGCCCTTAGAAAATACATTGTGGAGAACAATTGTGTAGTGGCAGGGGAATGAATTAGATGACAAAAAGAAAATTCTCTTGAAATAACCTGAAATGAGATTTTGTTCTTATTTTCTGTAACTGGAACAGAAAAAACTGTACATTTATATGAGCAAGATACAGCATCTCGTTAGCAGCATTGATGTAGATGTACTGTAGTTAGTGACTGTATTTCAAAGGTCATTGATCATTAAGCATAAGTAATTTTTAAAGAATATGCAGACATATATGAACAAGGAAGGCAAACCTCTCTCTTTTCTGGCCATGTCAATGAAATATGCAGGGTTTACATGTACTTGAGAGGAGGAAACTTCTAATTTCTATGGATGAACACTGTGGGACTTTCATAAGCAACAGCACCTTGTAGACAGATAGATGTTTAAAAAAATTGGGGTAGACTAGAGAATACTGGAGAGAAAAGTTCAGCTTTCTAAGCGGGGTGACACTTCATCCTGAAGGTGAGCCCAAACAGAACTGTGAGTGACTCCCATGCTGACAGTGACTTTACTGACAGAGAAATGTCTTCCAGCACCTGAGCAGAATGAGCAGAGCTGGCTGCTGGTAATAGACTCCACAATGGCCCAGTCCTTGCAGTAGTGAATCAAGTTCAGGGTCCACCCAGGGAGTGCAGTCAGGAGCAGGAGGAAATGAGCACAGACAGAGCTGGCAGGAAGGCTGTAGCCTGGAGACATCCAGAGACAGGGCTGGGAAGTGGCCACTGCTGCACCACTCAGGCAGGAACTGATGGCCTTGGGCTGAGCTGAAATGGGAATCCTGGTCCACGGGCAGGGTGCACTTATGAGGGTCCATCCCAGGGTTGGGCAGGGCCAGTGAGACTTTTTGGTGCCCTCAAGGCTCATAACACCTCGGTTTTTTAGCAAACTGTGAGGATGGTGACGACAACGCACATGTCTACGGTGTAGATGCCTACAGCTGAGCTAACCTGAGCTAGCCACTCTCATCAAAAGAGAAACAAGCATAACTCTTCTCATCCTAAACTCCTCTGACAAAGTTAAGAAGCAGCTAAGTATAGGCTGGTAACATAAAGACCCATAACTTACATAAAGACCTGCACATTGTTTGCAGTGATCCAAATTAGGTGAGGTGACCAGATTGTCAGATTGAATGCTAAGTAGCAGCAAAGTGATGAGCAATAAAACCTATTTAATAACAGGAATTTAAAACTGGAGAAGCCTTGCTACCTATTTCATAGTCTGAAAAATAGTATTATTGTGCTAAGTGACAGGAAGAACACTAGAGGAGTCTTTTGAAGTTGACTGGGAATATTGGACCAAGGGAACTTACTTAGTGTAATTTTTTCTTTTAAATCAGCAGAGATTCAAAAAAGGGCCTGACTACAGATACAGATAAATAAGATAGCCATTAGAATGTACAATAAAATGCAAAGAGTGAATTGGTTTTGGAACACAAAGCAGCATTTTACTATGCATTAGTGTCATGAAAGAACTGACAAGAATGGTCAGAAAGATATTGAAATGCAAATTCTGACTTGAGTGGCACTGTCATAAATATCTTTAAAATCTAATTAAGAAAGTGCCACTCACTTTGCTTGTTCAATTTTCCTTTTAACACAAGACTAAAATTGTCATTTACATTGTCTGTTAGCTATCAGCTCTCTGAGAATCTTTATACTTTTTCTTGCAGGTGGTGGATGTTGGTGATGGGGCAGCTCTTATTGAGGAAGCATAGATGTCCCATCACAAAATCACTTTAAAAAACTTCACTAAGTCTCATTTAAACCTCACTCCTTCTCACCAGACTTGTCTAAATAGCAACACAGAGTGGCAAAGTAATCTACCAAAGAAATTGCACAAAAACTCGTACCAATAGGTAACAAGTTTCCATAGATAGGTACACATACATTTTACTGATATTAGACTTTTGCATGTTATACTTTACAACAAAGTGTTTTCTAGAGGTTTCCTCAAGAGTAGAAGACAAATGCTGTAGACCACTTTTCTGGATTTGGGTGCTGCCATTCATGAAAAACATTGAAATGTCAGTGTGGTATGGATTAGTGTTTGTTATCCACTGAAGGACTTAAATAACATCAAGGATTTAATTCATATTAAGTAGGTCATGGGAGAAAATTCACTTTTCCTTCACTAATAACTCATGAGTCTTCACATTACTTACAGTACATTTCTGTTGGACAGAGAGCAGCCCCTTTCTCCCCTCTGAACTGTGTCCTTTACAGCGCTTTCATCCTTTTCCTATCTGTTTATTCCCCTTTCTCTGCTTATTTCTAAGCTTTGAGTCTCACTGATAGTGAATCCCCTTTTGATCCTCTAATTGATCAAACCCTTGTGTGAGTCTTTCCCTTCTGCAACTGCAGAAGCTGTAATGAACTCTGACCCTCATGAAGGTTTTTCTGTCATTTGCCTTTTGTTTTTCAGTCTCACAATTTATTCACTTCCACTATTCTCTCTAGAGAAGCCTCCTATTTTAGAAGTGGGTTTGGGGTTGGGTTCTTCATTGTTGATGACAATAATTTTTTTAAAGATCTTCATAGTTTCTTTCTTTAGTCCTTATTTTCTTTTTGATTATATCAAAAGGAAATATATTTTAGCTCTGCATGAAACATCTGAATCACTTATTGCTGGTTTTTGCTGTAGTTCATTGCTACCTTTTGATTATTGAAGATATTTTGTTTCCCTGCTTTCTAATTTGCTTTATGAGCATCATCTTCAGTCTGTGTTTGCCCCCTTTGGTTTTGTTTTTCCCTCTCTCTACCTGATCTTCCCCATGTATGGAGGTACCACAATCAAGGAAAGCTTCCAAAAATCTCAAATCGTCTCCCAAATCCATTCTTCGTGTTCAGTGTTTCAACCACAGCAGTGGAGGAAGCAAAACAAGCATCAAGTGTCATTTACCTAAACTATCTCATTAAGAATTTTAATTTGCTATCTTGAGCCTCATATCAGAGCAGCTGCAGTTGAATTTGGGTGACACAGTTATGGACACATTATTTGATAAGTGTGAAATAACATGACTGTCAAAAGAGAGAAGAGCATTTCTAGCGTGAACAGACACCATGAAACGGTTTGTATCAAGCTCAAGAAAATTGGCCTAATCATCTGATACACATTTCTGCTCACAGTATTTTAGGTAGGAAAGTGTTCCCCCTGACAAGCATGACAAATACTGTTACAGTATTTTCTTGCCTTTGCTCTTCTCTGTGTCAGTGGCAGGAGAGTTATTGTTAGGCTCAGGCAGAGCTATTTATACCCTGGGATTTGTAGTGCTCCCTTCCCTACCAGCATTCCCCTACTTATTCTGGAAGAAAGAGAGAGAGAGATGAATAAAGGGAATGAAAAGAAATTAAGTACTGTCCTTTAAAAAAATACTTACTATACTCCTAATCATAGCAAAGGCATAAATCAAACTTATTATCATAATTATTTAGGCTGAAGTAGAGATCTTTTTTCCCCCTTTCTGCTTCTTGTCTTATTTTCATTCCCCTTTATCCTGGTTTAGATTGCAAGCTAAGGGGCAGGAATATGGCTGCAGCATGGAAGGCACAAGCCAGACTTCCTATATACTAATTCAATGAACAAGTCCTTACTAAAAAAAAAAACAAACCCAAACAACAACAACAAAAACACAAACAAAAACCCCAGACAAACAAAAAACCCCAAACTAACAACCCACTCCCTCAAAACAAAACAAAAAACAAACACCCAAAAGCCCCAGTAAAGCCCCCAAAAGACCCAACAAACAAACCCTGAAAATTCCAAAATTATTTTGTATTAATTGAATGACAGACCTAAGTAATCTTTTTTGAAAATGATGTTGGTGTTTCCATCTAAGTTTTGTATAAGGAACAATTAAAACATATTCATCTCATCTGCATCCACAGGACATCTTTCTCTGTTCTTGTTTCTCAGAGGAAGGAGATTCTAAGCGATAATTGCACTTCTGAAAGGTAAAGCCTGTTTTTCACTGCACGGTGCACATGCATTTTTAAGCTGAAAATTATGAGAGAGAGTCAGGATTCTTTCCTTTTCCCATCACTTACTGTCATCCAGAGAACAGCTGGAGATTTCTACATCCACTTTGTATCCAATCAAAACAAGAAAATATTCCCATTATTTTACTAAAATCCTTCTTTTCAAATTCAGACATTTTTTTGCTGCCTGGAGAACTGTGAAATCAAGTTTAGCTTTTGCATAAAGGTCCAAAGTGGAGAACTGGTGGATTTCTCTGAATACCATTACCCTGAACAAGTCCTTGTGAAAGGGAAAATACACTTCTAGAAATGTTCTTTGTAATTTGCACCAGAGTCCCTGCTGATCATCTGTAAGAGAACATCCAGTGCTATGTCCTTTTCATGCTTAGGTTTTTCATTCATGACTTTGAAGGATTTTTGCAATGTTTGCTCAGTATCAGGAAAATTGTATATTTAGGGTTTAACATAATTTGTTATCTTTTACTAGTTTCGTATTCTGGAAAATATATGCATTTTCTAATACTGGGATAAAAACTACTGTCTTATATTTCAGATGCTAAACTGCACATACATATTTACAATAAAACCAAATTTCAGTCATTCTGATTTTTTTTTTTAATATTTAAGCCTGCCTGACACTCATATTTTTTGCACCAAATTACTTGCAAATGTTCATTTTCTTCAACTCAATTTTTTTAATCTCATAAAAGAAAGTCCTTTGCTCTGTTTTCATTTATGCTTAACTGAATAAATTTTCAATTTACTTTTTTTTACCAAAAAGTTGTCTAAGTGACCTAGTAACTTTATGAAAATAAAGAAAAAAAAAAATATTTAACTAGGTAAGACACTTGTAGGGAAGAGTAATTCACCTTTTTCTTCAGATTTTTAAAGTAAAAACAAAAATTATGCAGTATTCTTTGACACAGCACAAAATTTCAGGGAACTGCAGTTACAAAATTTCTGTTTTTCATTTTTAGAGTAATTTTGAACAGTTATTTCTTTAACTTTAGATGTATGTCTGATAACTTAAAAATTAGGCATGGTAGTAATTTTCATATTAATTATTTTGAGTACTTCACTAGCATTCTATTTGTCAACAGCTTATTTATTTTGACATCCAAATTTTGAAAATAATTACTTTCTGAAGAAAATAATTTATAAAAAAAATTCTAGGCATGACACCAACTTGTCTTAAAATACTTGCAGAAATTGCTTAGGACTTCCATTGCATGTTTGTCCCATATGTTTGATTAGTGTCAGAAAAATTGCTCTCTGAATCTTACTGCTCAGTTCTTTTCGCTAAGAAAATTTGCATCCACTTTATGAAAGAGAAAAATGATTGTTCTCAATTTATTTTCTGTTACTAAAATGCATTCCTGAATGACAGGGAAAAAAATCAAAATACAAAACACAGTTCTGAATAGGTTTGCCTTCGGGCTTTGCCATCTTTGGCAGTGTTTCTGTTTTTTCCCAAGGGTGTTCTTAAGTGATTAATTGATTAACTGAAAGGGTGTTCTTAATCTCTTACTGACTCCTGTGGAAAACTACTACATGAAAATCAAGACTATTTTTTTATAAGCAAAAACATAAGACTTTTCTGTTTTCAAAGACTTTTAATATAGATTGAAAATGACCGGATGTTTTGGGTTTTTTTGGGTTTTGTTTTGTTTTGTTGTTTTTTAGTGAGTTTTGTTTGTTTATTTTGTTTGTGGGGTTTTTTGTGTTTTGGTTTGGGTTTTTTTGTGGGTTTGTTTGGGTTTTTTTGGATTGGGGTTTTTTGTGTGTATGTTTTTGTGTTGGGGTTTTTTTCTGGTTTGGCTTGGTTTGGTTTAGGCTTGTTTTTGTGTGTGTGTGTGTGCCAACATTATCTTCTGTCTTTAGCATGCCATCAGCTGCTGCTTAGATGAACTCAAAATTACATGGACCATTCAGCAAGTAAATATTCTTCAAAGAAATCTTTAGCAGGTGTTTGGATTATTTCCATGAAATTACTACAGATGGAATTTTTCTTCCAGAGCAATATGTGTTTTTCCATGTTGCTATCACCTAAGCCATCCAAATATGAGGTATAACATTACATTATAGCACGTCCTACTTTAGCAGCATAATTTCTACACCCCCAGATTTTTCCTTTTTAGCACTTTCTTCAACAAGAAAACACTGCAAATGATCAATTAATCCTTTTTTTTTTGGATGATGAAGAATTCAGGAAAAGAATTCTTTTTCACATACTACAATTCAACATATAATCTTGACTTTTGAGCAGAATTCAGTGAAGTTTCTCATACCACAGCTCTTACTCTAGATAATGAACTCGGTCATGAGATTTCTGTCTTCAGCAGTCTGGGCATGATTTCAGCCTGTCTTGTATTTTTCCTGCAGCAGTTGTTCAGTATGATTATTAGATATTCAGGAATGTGCAATTGTTTCTGGTTTAGTGGATACTTAACACTGTAGATTTTATTCTAAATATTTTAAAATCACTGCTACTGCTGTTTTTTTCATGGTTTTCACTCAAATACTGTAAGTTCTGCACAGTTCTTTATGCAAGCCTCTTCTAGCAACAACTGATTGTAGTAAACCAACATAGTCTTTGAATATCACTCAGTTATTCTCCACCTACACTGAGACATGATGTGCTGTCTTTTGGAAAAGATAACAATATAACACCCTAAGACACCCAGGCACTTAAAACAAATATCTTATAAAAAAATCTGAAACATTTTCATTGTAAGAAAAATAAAATTACAAATTTTAAAACTCAAATGGAATATTTTTATAAGCTGTTTGAGCAATGCACATAGATATAGCAATGTATAGTTTCATTACAGTAACCAAATAGTATTTTCTTTCCTGTATAGAGCTATATATAGTTCTATAAGAATTTCACAACTGAAGCCTTTTCTACACTGTTAAATTATCATAGAGCTGAATATATGTGATATCTGCTATGAATAAGATTAGCAGAGAACCTAGAAATTCTGAATGAACTTAGAGGAAGCAGGAAAAAAAGATTTAATCTAATAACAAGAGTTATCTGAAGAAAGTAATTTTCAAGTGAGTTACAGTTTTCATCTGCTACTGTATAGAAATGTTGAAAAGCATGAGTTAGAGTGTTGGAGTTGACAATGGCTGCAGAGCACACTTGAGACACAGAAAAGTCTGTCTCAATGTATGTTGGTCTGCTACACTCAAGTGGCTCCCCTCAGAGGCATCTGAATTCAAGCAGGGACTAGCTCCCCAGTGTACAGTGGAGAACAGCCCTGTTTAACCTGTTCTACAGAAAGAAGCAACACAATAATATGAACAAGGGAAATGACAGTAGCTGCAAACCTATAAAGCTACTGTCATAGATTAAATTCAGTGAAAATGAATCAGGCAATAATGCAACAATAGCTTCTATTCACGTCAAGAACTGCTTATCAGAAAAACTCCAGTTAGCCATCAATGATTAAGAAGGGTACTTTTATAACAGAAATGCCTGCCCTATCCAGTGTGTCACTTCATCTTGAATATATTAATATAGCTTACTGAGAAACTTTTATATAATCTCATGGCCTCTACTGGTCTGTTGAGCTACTATTGTCTGTAGTAGGATGAATAGCTGGGTTAAGGATAATAAAAGGAGTCTTCTAAGGAGATTGAACACTGAAAAATTATGTTCATAGCAGATTTGCTTGGACTAATGGCAACCTATCTTAATTTGAAACTATTTAGAAGTACAATTTCTTTGGTTTCTGCTTTTCTTAACATATAAAGGAAAGAGGTATTCTGAGAGTGAACTTATTGGACATCTCAGAGAACTGGATAATTGCAGGAAAATGGGACTGAAATTGTTTGTGAAGCACTGGATCAGGACCTCTAAGGGTGTTGCAGGCTTAGAGCCTGCCTGCTGTTTCAGAAGGGGCTTGATATACTTGACTTTGGGGAAACCCTGACAGTTTTACTACTAACTTCACTGGGGAAGAGACATACAGTTATCTTTTTATATAACCAGGGTTTACTGTCCAGATGCTTTGGAGAACACAGGTACCGTTAATTACTGTGAGATTAATTTGATCCTTGTAGTTAGCCTTCTGCCAAAATGAGATTTTATATCAGCTGAGAGATTGGCAGAGAGCTCTCTCTTTTTAATATCACGCCTTATACAGTTCATCAGCTTTATCAATTAGAAGTCTGACAGTTCTTTATGTCTCCTGGTGTATTGCACTGCTCCACAGCCACAGCCACTGACAGATAGGCTGTAGTTTTTATAATGCTAAGGAAACATGTGTTTAAAGTCTGCTGCTGCTTCTCCAGCACAACATGCTGTTCCAGAAACACTGCTGCAGTGCAACAAATAAACATTGCACAGTAACAGCCTTTGCACTCCCAGAGCTCAGTGTTTTGCACTGCATAATCATGACATTCTATAGCTGCTTATCTGATAAAGTACCATCAGCCCTTCAAAACACTAGCAATCTCACTCAGACATGAGATGATGTCATGCATGCCTGGTCCCAAACCCACACAGGATTTTGCAACATGCTGTATGCTCTGCATATAACAAAACCTAAACAAGTCTTCATTTTGTGTGGGAAAAAAATCATGGTGCAACTTCCTTATTTCTTTATTTTCTCCATTTCTTACCTATATGAGCTGCTTGTACCAACTTCCATTAACTTGGAATTCCCAACTTTGTATTGCTGTCTGTGAGCCCTTGAGCAGACCTGGTGCTACAATGCCCAACACCAAAAAAGTGGCTGAAAATTTCCTTTTTGGTGTCATTCAGCACAAATGTACCATGAAAGACCAATGTGTGGTAAAACAGCTTGACCACAAAGTTCTCATGTGCATGGTCTTATTGGAATTTCTTTTAACTGACATTTTAGAAGCCATATAATTTTTTCTGCTGATCTTCTGTCAAATTGTTAAAGTGTTGTGAATCAAATTCTCAGGTGTGGGAAGTGTTGCATGGTCTACAATGGCACACAGTGTACTGATTAATCAAGCCCTTTGGATTTTATGTTTTTCACCATCCATTTTGCTAATTAAATATGTCTAAGGAGTCTGAACCAATGTTTAGTACAGAATTACATGCCTTCTCAGAATGTAAATTCTAAATCTCAATAAACAAGAGGCATATTTCTTGGAAATGTTCTATGCATAAGTTCAAAAAAATTTAAGTGACATTATTTGATTTTGTTTATTTTAATTTTAAGAAAACAAGAGATTTAAGTGCCAGACCAGCCTTTCAAAATGTTACTGGAGGTGGATGAAGGAATGCCATCTTATGTTACCTGGCCTTATCTTGCTTTGCCTTCCTTTAAATTTCCATTCATTTTTTCCCAGTAAGACTGTGCCATTGCAGCTGTCACAGCCAGAGCCTTTTAAAATCTGCCACGTCCTATTGTCTGTGCCAGCAAGTCACTCAGCCTTTAAAAGTCCTTTCCCTTTGCTGACTTCCAAGAGGCATTTAGAAGGTTGTCCCAGTCCAATGTGTATAAGAGCCATCACCCATCCGACCCCGATTTAAGTGGAGACAGAGTGAACTGGTAGTCCCCAGGCTCTGTCATTGAATTGGTTCCTAAAGGTAAAATCACTTCTAATGTGGAAAATGCTGTGGAATAGAAGAAGCTGTAAAGAATCTTAAGGTCACCTACTGTCCTTTAAATCCAGTCTAGAACTGCAGCCTGTGACTCTTTTGTCTGCTGAAACATTTCTCTTTAAAATTGTTTTTATTCTTTAAAACCTGAGTTTGATGTAGATACAGCATGTAACCAGTTTGTCTCTGCTCTACCCAACCCACATTTTCTAGTACCTTCCATTCTGTTGTACTCATTAATTGATTAATAAATATTAACTACTGTAGCACATATAAATCTTTGAAAGTCTGTTATTAGGTTAACAAGCTTTCTGTGACCTTAACAAAATTCAATAAAATACCTATGCATAAGTTCATTACTCAGCATTTAAAAACATGAGGTGATTTTAAAAAAATAAATTCAAAATAAGGTGCTGAGAAATGTAAATTGCTGATGACTACATTTTTTTAGTGTTTTTATAGTCTTAAGTGGGCAGGTAATCTGGCATTATAGATCTCATTTATTTAGTAACCTGCTTTTATTAAGAATAAAATACGTCTTTTTCTTACTCTAATTAACTATTCTTTGTTCCATTTCTGAAGAGCTATGTACTTCCTTGGCTGTAGGAGGATGGTGTGCTTCCCTGGAAGTTCTGTTCTGTCTGTTTCTGCCTTTCCTATCTGTTTTGTGATACTTGAGGGAAATAGTAACAACTTTTTTGTTCACAGCTTTCTTGTTAAGTGTTTTCTGATCCTCCTCTGACCTGTTTGAGAGTGCTTCTTGAAAGAACCAGCTGACATTTGCTTATTCTTATTGCAGGAAATAACTGGGATTTTCAAACAGTGAAAATACCAACTGAAGTTGCATGAGGATGGACAGTTCAGTATTCTGTAATATTAGGCTAAGAATGACCAGTTTATATATAAAGAACTTTGGTTCTCATTTTGCAAAGCAGAATGTCACCTACTGTAACTGTTATTTATAATTTATATTTGCAAAAATCATATAGAGGCATAATATATGTTATAGAATATAATATATATTATAGATATATTATATATTATAGAATATTATAGATATATAATATAGAAACCATAAATGGATTTAGCATCCATTATTTCATGCCTTTTAGTGTCCTCCCATTTAATAAAATGAGTTTACAGATGTTTGCAATGAGAGCAGGGGACAGAGGACAATGGGTTAATACAACAAAGAGAGGAAGAGAAAGTAACAATGAAATTATTTTGATTAGTAAAATAAGAAGCAGACAGGGCCCAGCAGTGGGTAAATATGGTCAAGGGGAAAAATACATTTTAATAAGCCTTGAAGAAGACTTAGTATATATGTCTGCAAATCTTCTTAGCACTGTTTGTGTAAAACACAACGTTATTTATATTATTCTATGATTTAGTTAATCAGAATTCTTCCAAGAGAATGAAATTATTATAGTTGTTTCATAAATATGTCTAGCATGAAAATCACCATGTTTTACTTATTTTTGCTTTGCTCAATCCTGTTTTACTCTTTCAGTGTGCTGCAGTTTCCATTACAGTGTCTGTACTGTCTTTTTACCAAAAGACTGACTTCCCTTGTTGGTGGAATTTGCTAAGACCAGGGAATTTCATTTTGTCATTTTATTACTTTATCACCAGCTGTTTTTTGGCTGTAAATTGCAGGTGAATCTGTCTGGAAAGTCTTCTTCTTCACTCCAAACTTCAGTCCTGAGGACTCCAATGGTTGCTACGATTCTCACGTTTGCTTCTGCCATGGAGGATTCATTACACGACATGATCCTCCGCTGCTCTTCGATCTGTCCAGAGACCCTGAGGAGAAAGTCCCACTGACTCCAGAAACTGAGAGCCGTTTCTACGATGTCCTCAGGGTCGTACACCAAGCAGTAGACAACCACACCAGAACCCTGCAGGCTGTTCCTAACCAGCTGTCATGGGACAACCTTCTCTGGAAGCCATGGCTCCAGCTCTGCTGCACATCTCTCTTTCAATCTTGCTATTGTGACTATGAGTCAGGAGGGAGTCCACTTCAGGTGCATTTGGGATAAACAAGCTACCATTCCCTTTCAGAAACTGGACCAGCAGAGTGTGGATGTCTGACTTGAACCTGTGGTACAAGCCTGCAGAAGGTTTTGTTGTGTTGGAGGAGAACCAGCCTTCAAATACATATTGCAGTAGAAGAAAATGTGCCAAGAGAGGGAAGGGAAGACACACCTTCTCTCCTCTGTCTTTATCACACAGCATGAAGGACATGTTGCTGTCCTCATCTACACATGGGTAGACTTGTAGGCATTTTCTATCAGAGATAATTTTTAGACCTTCAGTCTGAGCTTTTTTCTTACACAGCAAAGAATTTACCTCTCAGTTCTGTCAATCACAACTAATAAATGCACACTTTCCTGTCCTTTTTACTAAATGTTATCCATTAGTAGGACATAGCACTGAGTAATTGAAAACAGAGAGATAATAGTGGAGAGGTCCTCCTGTCACAGTCATTTGGTAACTGATAGATAGGTTAAGAGCAGACTTGCAACAGATCTCTATCAACAGCCATAACAAACATGAAAAAACTGACAGAGTGCCAACAGTCTAACTTTGAATGTGCCATAAAAATGCACAGAGCTATGGTATTGGAAGACTTTGTGTCCATATTAAAATGATGCTCCCCAGCATCCCCTACTGCCCTATTGCATGGCAACAAACTTTGTTTCAAAGGGACACCACTTCAAGTGGTGTTTGGGTGCACGCACCAGCTGCATGCTTGACTGTTATAAATCTCCATCTCTCTCTCTCTCTCTCTCTATATATATATATATATATATATACACATATATATATGCACAAGCTGAATTCATAACCCATAAATCCTTCAATCCCTGATGTGATCATATTACAATTGATAAAATAAAAGATTTGGTCCATACTTGATATTTGAGATCCAAATTCACATGATACTACAAATTTATCTTTCACTTATTTATCATACCTATTCTTCCATTGATGAAAGTAATCACAAATAAGTAAAATTTGATTTTCCTTTAAATATCTTTGCCATCTCTCAAGCTCTCTGAATAGGATCTATCATTTTCTGAAAATAAGCTTGGGCTTGAGTACTTAACACCAAATATAACTGTCTCTGAGTTCTTAGCAAGGTCTTGGGAAATCTACTGTCCTCAAGGGCTAATTTTTGTATCCATTTTTATCTCCATCTTATTCAGGCACATTTTCTTTCCACTCTACAGGCAGTTAAACTATTTTCTTTGGCATATTGCAGATGAAAAGAAGATCAGCAAAATACTAAAATGATTTGATTCCTGATAATAGAAGGTGACTTGCTCCTTATCAGAAAGCAGCAGTTAATTCCCACATTACAATGTATTAAAACCTGTTTGGGGCAAAAGTGATCTGCGATGATAGTAATGCAGTAGCTTCAGTCAGCTAGCATTAAGATTGTGACCCAGTTCTTGTGAGCTATTGATGCCTTTCCTTTAAATATATATTGTGATAAATGGTGTATTTCTCTGTCTGTAAACCTAGACCTTATTTGATTTTTCCAGTACAGTTTCATTCAAAATTTCTTTCTCCACAATACCCAGAAGCCTGCTCTGGGAAATGTACGTTTTCCTCAAAATCCTATTTTTGATGTTTCACCTTGTGTTCATGATCTTAATTATATCCTCAGCAAACTCTCTGTAGGAGGCAAAGCCCCGTAACCAGTATTTATCACTGAATGTACTACATAACCTTAGGAGGAAATATGCCTCTCATTTGAATACAAATATTCTTCCATGAGAGTGGCTGCCTTTCAACTTTATGGCAGAATCCATACAATCTCAAATTTTTGGTCCTCACTATGTGGCCCTAGAACCCCTTGGGGCATGGCACTGGTGCCAGCATGTCTCTCCTTGCAGCCAAAGGGCAGCCCAGGTGCCTTTTGCCAGCATGTCTCTCCTTGCAGCCAGAGTGCCAGAACACCACGGATGCTCTTTGCAACCCCCACAGCTCTGCCACAGAGTACACAAAAGCTTTTCAAACAAGTATTCCTGAAGAAAATAGGAAAAAAAAATGTTATGTGTTCAGTATACAGTGCTAACTCAGACAAGGGGTCTGGTGTCATTAGATTTACTTTGTTTCCACAGTTTTTGGTCTGTGACCTTTACAGAGATCTCAATTTATATTCTCAAGGACACCCACATGGACTTTTTTGTCAGGAAAATGCTGTGTTGCTATTATTTATTTTTCTTTCTTTCTGCAGGTGCAAGAATTCTTTGTTGTGCTAGGCACAACAGTTGTTCTGTGCTGCTTGATCAAAGTATCAAAAATTATGTCTTTTCTACTGCTCTGATTTCTTCTTGACTGAATATGACATTTCTTTCTTACCTTCCTTGGCTATTGATGCCATCTTTCTAATTTCCTTTTTTAAATCATCCACACCCCTGAAATACTTTTCCATCTATTTCTTTACCACTCAGTCCTGTTTGCTTGTCATATTGATTGTAATGGCTATTTTGCCCTAATCAATCAGAAAATGAAAAATAATCTTTGTCATAAAATTTGGTTTCTAGGGCTCCTTGAATCTGATAACCTCCTGTTTATTTAAGGCCCAAAAAGAATTAACCTTGCATTATGAAATATACATAATTAAAACATACCTGAGATGCCCCAAATAATATAAAATATTTCTTCTTTGTGGCAGAAACTTCATATTGTCCAAAATATAATTTAGTACAACATTTAATACTTTGACATAAGCCATAAAATCTGAAACCCATTCTTACAATTGTTCTCCCAAGAAAGATTCTGTGAAGAAGGGGGCAGTATTTTTCATACTCTGTGTTAATACCATTTCATTTAATACCTAAAATAAATCTTTCCTGTATTGCAAATGTATTATACCTTTCAGTACTACACCTTTTGTTCTGAAGATGACATGTCACATCAGGATAATTAAAGTAGTCCTGTTTATCTGCAACATAAAGTGTAAAGGACAGTATAACACTTGTATAATGTTACTGCCTGATCTAACAAGGAAAAGTTTTGTTTTTAACAATAGGTTATTGATGGGATATACGTGATTCACAACTAACAAGGAAGGCTCAAGGAGAATGTGCTGCTCTGATACTTGGAAACTGACTTTCAATCTATCATTTAATGAGCACTGCTCTTGTAACATGGTGCCTGTTTGTAGGATGTGTCAGTTTAAACTGGGAGTTCAGCTTCAGAGGGTAGTGTATTCCTCTACAGTATTACTTAACAGTATCATATCCTAATTTGTGACAGACTCCCTGTACAGCCCAGAGCAAGTCATTTAACTCATTTCTCAGTTCCTCTGCTGCACTCAGGAAAGGAAGACAGTATTTCTCCAACTGCTGGGAATACTGAAAGACCAGAAAATGCTGATAGTGGCAAGCTGGTAAAGATGAACTTTCTAGTCCCTTCTCTATAGATGATACAATTTAAAAGCTGGAAAACTAGGATGTAGGTGATCCCCCTTTACGAGGGGGTATGCGATACCCTCAGCTTAAGGTTTGCAGGTGGGTTCTGTGTGTAGTTTAGAGCATGTGGGATTGTGATCTGGAGGAGAGAGAATAATAGATGGCTAAGAAAGATACACTTGGGATTCAGAGAAAGTTATAAATCACATTTTTATAATTATATTTATTCTCTTTTTTTAGCAGTCAGGAAACTATGTGGAATTATAAATAATGTTTTTCCCTCAGGGACTGGATGTCACAGGTTCTCAGCTTTTAAAAATAGAGATGTCCTGACTTGCTTCCAATTATGGTCAGAAAAATCAGAAGAGAAAAAAAAAAATGGAAATAAGAGCTTTGGAGAGAGGTGTCAGATCACTTAAATCCAACCAAAATTTTGCAGAGAACTAAGAGAATCCAGTCCATATACTTCACAGCTCAGTGAGAATCATCACTTGCCAGCAATTATTTATTTCACATTTTAGTAATGTGAGATCTGGGTGTTCAGATATGTGGACAATGTAAAAAAAAATCACTTAAGTTATCACTCGATATAGGAAAAAATGGAAAAAGTAAAAGAGTGCAAGCATAGCTACAAAAATCATGTTTTCTATTAAAGTATGTTTTTGATATACATTTTTAATATACATTGCTACAATAGTTTTTACTTACATTAGAATATAAATAGTTCTGTGTTTAAGAGATCTTTTAATCTTTTCCCTTTCTTCTGGCATTGCCTGTGCAGCATCCAAAATATACAGTAAGGAGCAAGAGGCATCCCATATACATTACAAGCTGTGTCACCAGGCCCATGGGCAGGAGGAAAGGCTTAGGCAAAGCTCTGCACTGGCAACCACCAGGAAACAAACAGTGTCTGGGGGTTATCTCCAATCTGAAGACAGAGATCTGGAAATTGAGCCTGAGGTTATCTCAGTTGTTGTTGGTTAGAGAGTAGTGCTAATAACACCAGGATTTGGGGTTTAATCCCCATAGGGGCCATTCGCTGATGAGTTGGACTTGATAATCCTTCTGGGTCCCTTCCAGCTAAGAATATTCTATGGTTCTGTGAAATTGCTGGAAATTGCTGGTTCCTCTGGATTTGTCAGGGACTGCAGGTGACCAGGAGGGATGAGGTCCCCTATGTGGCCAGCTGGACTGTCATGTGTTCTGCAATAGGGTCCTTCCACGTCAGGATGTCAGATGGAAATTAGTTTGGAACCCACAGGATGCAGGACCCCTTGCCTCTGAATAATGCCAAGCAGACTGCTCCTGAATCATCATACATGAGATGACAGATCTTAGTTTGACACTCTAAGGCAGCAAGTCTCACACTTTTTTTTTTTTGCTGGAGGACCAGAAGACCTGAGCCAGGCTCTAGGGATTCCCAGTTTACAGGCTGCTAAAACTGCAAATAATTCAGAGTCCTGGAAACACCCTGGCAGATCATATGACTTTTCCATGCTCTTCTTGGTAGCTTTTACTTACAGCAAAACTAATAAGAATCTGCCTAAAACTTCACATTTACATCAAAAAAAAAGGATATTTCTAATTTTTCTTAAGACCTCTCCACAATAACTTTAACCTGAGAGTTTGGTACTGAGAGCAATGAGATTGTGCCAACACAAGGCACAGCAACTGAAGGTTTCTTATACATATGGAAGATGCTGAATTCCAGACTCCCACTGGAGTTTGTGGTATGCTGGTTAGTGAGATAAAGACTGGCTTGATTATCTCTAATTGCACTGTCAAGGTTATGAAACATTTCTGAACTTGGAAGATATGAATTATAGGCTTTGTGATGCTTATGCAGCATCTCCAGAATGCCTAAAAAACATTCCTTTAATATAAATCATGGTAGGTTTCCTATGTAGATTAGTGTTAGTCTTATCTATTAGAAAATGGTGTTGCAGGTACTTCCCTTGGAAAATAAAGCTATATTGGAAGTTAACAAATTGGGCATGTGGGGGTCAGCTCCATTATAAAAACCCTCCAACACTTTTTAATTCAGTGTTAACATCCAATAATATCTATCATCCAATAATAAAGCTTTTTTATGCAGATAATATTCTACCATACCTAATCTATGTGAAAAGTACTGTGAAATAGTTTAAATTATAAGGCAGAGCTCTTCATTGTGACACTTGTTTTAAGAGAATTTTATATGAAGTTGCTTTGGGTAGCAATGTTTATTACAAAAGATTAGATACAAAGCATCTAAAAAGCCTTATGGTGTCAAGTTGGGCTGCAGGAGAATAACTTTGGTTTAATATGGTCTTCCTTGCTCACAAATGAAAAACAAAGTAATGAAGAAAAAATCCTCAAAATCTAAGAATAGTTTTCCTGTGCTGTTAGTGATAATATTTGAAGTTTGTACTATGTGTGAAATATTTTTTTTGGTTTTTTTTCCCTTATTGTTATCTTTTATTTTATGACTCCTCCAGCCAAGTAGACTAAATACTCAGATTTAGGAAAATGTGCTGATTGGTTTGTAAGTGTCAACCTTGCATTGCCATAAGCAATGCATTGGGAAGTAACTGATTAATGCCACTGTCCTGATGACTGTTTAAACTTCAGGGAGATTGTTAAAATAGGAGTTTTAGATCCTAACACTTCTCTGTCTGACACTCATGAGAAACGGAGTCATTCAGTGATGTGTCATCACAGACCAAGCTTTTAAAAAGCATATTATTCTGCAGAACTGCCTCGTCCTTCTCCTCTATGATATTTACAAAAAATCAATGGAAGTCCTCCAATGCTAAGGTTTGTGTTACCAAATCACAACCCTCTTTGATTATCTTTCAAGAAGATTCAGCCACAAAAGACGAACCCCAGCACTCTATCCTTTCTGGATTAAGGACGATAATGAATGCTAGAGCTCCAACAACTGCAGAAATGTATACTAAATGAATGCTGCCAACACTCAGTTTTTAAGCACTCAGTACCGGGCTATGTAGAGAGTCTCTATCTTCACACATTAAACCTGGTTGGTTTCAGCTATCTTCTGTGTTTTTCCTGTTGTTCTCCAGACACATTTTGGGGAACATAGAAATCAAGATGTAGGAAAGTTTACAGGC
>VWYO01006973.1:72679-138246 GCA_013400275.1 Rhadina sibilatrix | reverse complement strand
AAAGTAGATCTTCTGACTGAAACTGTGCCACTGCATCACTGCATGGTAAAAAAATTTAAATCCAGAGAATTAAGAAGAGGGTAAAATTCCCTAGTGGTAAGGACACTCACCTGGGCTGTGATGACAGCTTTACTATGAAACTTCAAGACTGATTAAGTGTTTTTAATCACATGAGGTACACATATTGCCTCTGGAGCAGAGAGGGATATACCTTATGGCTATGAAGTCACTTTCTGTCTCCATTACTTACTACCTGACCTAGTGAGGGTAGAAGTCTTTGCTTCAGAGAGGCAAAGCTTGTACAAAAAAAGGCAGAAAGTACAGTGTACTTCTCTTTGCCCACCCTCTTTTCACACTCCGACAGATGCTTAGGAATGCTTTGTTTTAGCTGCATGTCCCATCTAGGAAAATGTTGAGGAGGGAAGACTTGAAAGCATTATCTGTCTTCTTTGATCCCAGGCTTAGAAATACTGTGCTTGTGCAGAAAGGACCTCATTCTCACACTGCCAGTAGTGCTCTGAAAGTAGGATCAAAGTACTTAGATGACATAGGGAGGATGTATTCCCTGCCTGCAGAAGAATTTAGAAACCACTGTAGGTAGAAATATAGTTCTAGGTCTGAGATTTATTAAAGTTAAATAATGAAGATATTTATATCTGAGTGTATCTCCATTTCTACCCAGGACAGACAGAAACAAGATGTGTCAATCCTAGCTTGTGTGGCTTTGTGAATATTCTATTTGTCATTTCTAATAATGTTTTCTCTTTTTTTTTTCTTTTTTTTTTTCTTTTTTCTTAGACTAAGGAAAAAAAATGACATGGGATACAGTTTAAACAGCTTAAACATTTAAACATTAAACAGTTTAAACATTTAATAAAATCCCATGACACCTGCTTTTAGAGAGTAGAATCCTACTTCTTTCTCCTGGAATATTTGAAATATTTTTTAAGTAGGGAGGCATGTATGAAATTTAAAATGGATCATCATACTCAGAATTTTACAACCAAATGCCTATTTTTCACTGAAAGCTCTTTTTTAAAAGGATAAATGTCTTTGTTTACTTGTTTGTTTCCTGGAGGCTTATTTGCATGGATCTTCAGTTCTTTTTGTCTCTGATGCTCTGCAAGTAAGAGAAGAAATATATTATTGGAAGTATTTAAAAGAAATGTCATCATTATAGAGGTCAGGCAATTTGTTTTTAAGACCATATTAGTCATTTTTATGCCACTTTAATTATTTTACTGTGGTGAACTATTTCAATTACAGTTTTGCTAACAGTAACTTAAGAGCTTTTCCAATTTAAATTTTCTTTTAACATCAATTATGATTATTTTGAAAGGACTTGAAGAGTACTGCTGAACTTCTGGAAAAAATGTCGTGACATTTAAAATACAGCTTTCAACCTCTACTATGGTGGATGTTTAAGTGTTAAAACATTTACATTGTTATATGCATATGACACATTTTCCATCTTCTTGTATCTTCAGAAATACTTTGCAGCCAAGCAAACATATAAACTGCACTGAATTATGCATGAAAAAAATATTTTAGGGCTCCATCTGCTAGGCATTTTTTACAGTTTGTTTCTTAAGCTAAAAATGTTTACGCTGCATTATATTAGGTATAAAACTAGTTGCAGCACCTTAATGGATTTTATTTCCTTGTATTCTGTATTATCACATGACTGAACACATACCTTGTAAGAATACCAGCAGAAAGATCCTAGTTCAGCAGGGCATTTAAACAAGGTATGCAATTTCCACTGTGTTCAGGAATTTTGCTGATTGAGACCATTGAAGAGAAGATTAAGTAATGTATAATATTTTGCTTTTACTATCAATATCTTTAATTGACTCTAAACCAAAAACATTTTTGCATGCTTTAATTGCCAAGTGTTTCCAACCTTTCCCATTCTATAATTTTAGGCTGTGTCCATCAGATATTTGTAAGCTTGCCTCCAGCCTTGCTTTTTTTTGAAAATGCAATGCAATTTAATATTTTTTCTGAGCTCTACAGCAAATTACTTCTGTTACTAGGATACTGTTTACCATAAAGATCGTGATGTAGAATGTACTGGATAAAAAGGAATAAAAAAACTATCAGAACAATCAAAAGCTTTCTGAGAGGATAAATCCAAAGGCATTGATGGTCAACTATTATCCAGCTATAAAATGTACCTTTTTACATGGGTCACAAAAAGCAGCACTAAACATGTTGGATTCCATTGTTAAAACAAGACAAAAATATTTAAATGAGAGGTGAAAGAAGCATTTTACACATGGAGATAGAAATGAGCTAAGCACAGCATTAGCTACTGTTACATTGGCTTATGACTCCACAGATATAAAATGCTGTTGAAAAGACATCAAATAAACTAACAACCAGGAAAAATGGATTCAAGTATAAAATATATTTATTTTTCAAGTAACCACAGAAAGATATATAAAAAAATGTGCACCAGCTCTGCTTATACTTGGATGTATATTGCATATTGATGTATACTTGGAAGTGTGTTTGAGAAGTTGTGGCAGTCTGGTGAAGTTTCCACTGATTGGAAAAGGGGGAACATAACCCTCATTTTTAAAAAGGGTAGAAGGGAAGACACAAGGAACTACAGGTCACCCAGTCTCACCTTTGTGCCTAACAAGTTCATGCAGCAGATCCTCCTGGAAGCTGTGCTAAGGCACACGGAAATGAAGGAGGTGATTGGTGACAGCTGACATCTTGACTAGGGGCAAATCCTGTCTGTCGGGTTTGGTGGCTGCCTGGGACAGGGTTACATCATTGGTGGTTGAGGGAGCAGTGGCTGATGTCATCTACCTGGACTTGTGCTAAACATTTGAGGCTGCCCCCCACAACATCCTGGTCTCCATGCTGGAGAGATGTGGCTTTGATAGATGGGTCACTTGGCAGACCAGGGATTGGCTGGATGGCTGCCCTCAAAGGGTTGTGATCAGTGGCTCAATCCAGGTGGAGACCAGTGACAAGTGGTGTTCCTCAGGGCCTGGTGTTCAGACCAGCTCTGTTTGACACCTTTATTGGCATCATGGACTTGAGTCCAGGCCTGAGTCCACTCTCAGCGTGTCTGCCAAAGAAAGAGCAAACTGTCAGGTGGGGTTTTTTGGGGGGATTTTTATTTTTTAAATGAATGACATTATTAGAAACTAATTCAGATTTGTTGGAATAGATGCTATGATCCCAGATTAAAAATGTAATATATACACGTTTCTGATTCTGTTTAAATCACGTTTGTGCTTAGGGACATGTAAGTTTGTTTTAGAATGAATCACTAAGACAATAATTGTGCATTCTCATTTCTCTTCATCACTATAACTCTGCTCTTTACCTACTTCCATTACAATGTAATATCATGATCCTAAGTACTGTCAAATAACATGTCAAATATAATGCCAAATTGCTGCTACTACTACTATATAAAACTCTAAAGCTTCTTAAAATGTAGCTTCCAAAGGAATAACATCACTTAGAATCATAAATTAATCCTTGTTCAGTTTTGTGCTTACAAGGTTAAACTGCAAACCAGCAGCTGGGTAAGCTCATTAAAAAAGTCTCATTCTATCTACATTAGCTGCACCAAAATCATAAGTACAGCCATATTCAAAACACAAGTAATTTGACAGCAGCAAAATTTCAGACTCAGACTCTCACACTTCTCTTACCTTTCTATATGAATACCATTAGCATACATTTCCTTGCACTTTTTAATGAATTATTGGCACTGACTTCCTCAGACAATGCAGCAAGATGCAATATATCCAAGAAGCAATATATCCAAAGGGTGATGTTTTCCTCTGGACAGATAACTGTCTAAATGGGCTGTGATCCTGATTGCTTGTTTCTGTTTCTAGCAATTCATAATTCATAGAGGAAGACAATAGAGAAGTTAGCAATGAACCCTCAAAAAAAAAAAAAAAAAAAAAAAAAAAAAAAAAAAAAAAAAAAAAAAAAAAACAAAAAAAAAAAAAAAAAAAAAAAAAAAAAAAAAAAAAAAAAAAACCCACCAAAAAAACAAACAAACAAACAAAACCCCCACAAAACAGGAAAGAAAGAGATGTTTCAGAGATGTTTCTAAAGATTTTAGTATGTCAATATTTCTAGAACATAAAATAGTGCAAAAAAGAGAAGTTCAGAGTTGAAGCAGAAGACTCTCCAATCTTATGCATTATTAATTGCCTTAACAAAAGTGGCAGGCACTTGTCAACATTAATTAGAAAATTCAAAGCATATTAATCTATTCAAGAAGTATCATATTATGAAGCCTACCCAATGTATCTGATTATTTAGAAGAGATAATATACAATTTTTAGTGGACTGTCTACAACTTTTACTTATCACCTTAGATGAAAATCAAGCCTAATAGACACAGAGAAGATGGCTTCTTTAGTCATGTTTCAATATTAATTTACATTCATTTTTGCATAATTGAAATTAATTAGAATAAATGTGCCTCAAAGAGTTAAGAAGTCAGTAAACCTGATTTCAGCAGAAGATTAAATTTCAGTTTCACACAAATGTTTTCTGTATTTTTTTTTATTTCTGTCTGTCAAGTTTATGTACTCTTTACCCCATTTCAATTTTGCTCATTTTCATTATCAAAGAGAAGCAGCATTTTCTAAAGTAGAGATGAACACTTTTGCTAACTTTAAAAAGTGATTAACACAAGATATTCAGGGTGAAAATTCAATGAAGTGAGGGAATGAGGTTTAGGAAAAAGGTTTAATCACTACTTCAGAAGATACACCAAATGCAAATAGGTGAATCTGCATCTAAGTTCCCTTAACTGGTGGATACCTCTAATAAAACACCCTTAAATAATTTGATTTCATGTAAGTCTCCTCCACTCTCCTTGCTTCACCTCACCCTTTTATTCAGCAATGCTTTAATCAGGGGAAGTCCTGCTACACTCACAGCTGTGTAGTGGTACTGATGACTTTTAAGTCTTTCACTACCCTGGCACTAGAGGGAAAGCTGAGGTGGAGGCAGCAAAGGACACCTGTGCAGAGGAAGGGTGTAGAAAGCGTTGTAGTTGTTGTTTGAGTCCAAAGAGAGATGTCCTGAGACCGGGGTGCTCTCAAGACACGTGGTTTATTATTCATGGGGAGACAGCCTAACCAGGGAAGGGAACAGCAACAGGAGAGGTCTAAAGGGACAAGGGTCCAGGAGCGCAAGAGAAGAGAGCAAGAGGGCGAATTCTCTGTTACATTCCATTTTAACCCTTTGTATCATGAATATTCTAAATAGCACCAACCAATCACCTTAGGATACAAAACCTACAGAATTTACATACAGCCTATGGGGACTGCTATATTACCATACAAATCTACATACTAAGAACCTGAAAAACCACCTTTTCCCTGATACCTGAGAGGGTCCAACCCCTTATTCATCCTTTTGTCTTGACAGAGGTGTCACTGAATCACCCAGCCCTGTCTTTTAGCTAGCTTAATCACTCTCTTCCTGCCCAGCATCTTACAGTTCAAATCTTGCTTTTAATTCTATCTCTTTTGTAGGTTTTATACTCTTAGAGTTTTTTACTAATAAACTATCTCTGCAGGGTCCTCCTGCTTCCTCCTCTCCAACAGAAGGGATTGTATAGGCATGGCTAGAGAGGTAGCCCACAAGCTGAGGGAGTGGAAGACCTGCCAGCTGAGGGTTGATGGTGAGGGAAAGAGTTGCAGGTACGATCAGAAACCCAAAACAAAATAGAAATGCACCAGAGAAACAAAGCAGTAGTATCAACAAAGTTACTTCAGTCATCAAAGTAGAGAAGAGAGTAATATCTCAGCCCTATAAAGAAAACTGAATATTTTGATCGGTCCTCTGAATGTCAGTCTTTGTAAATAGACTTGGACTGCATGGTTTCCCTGGCTACATAGGCTCCTTATCCCTCAAAGGTGAATGATGAAAATATAAATGGTTCATGATTTTTGCAGTCAACGGTAATCATTAAACACTAAACATTTTGGAGGAAAGATTCTAGAGCCTTCCACGCAAAAAGAATTATCTAATTTATTTAAACTAATTTTTAGGAGACCTCTGAAAGCAGGTAGTGAAGCCATTGTGTGTTGCTACATTTTTAACTACATTGTCTGTCCTCAGCTTTTTCTCAGTGTCCTTGTATGAGTAAGATTAATAACACTGACAGTTAAAAAGCCTTGATTTAACTTGCATAGATGTATCTGGAGATCCATGCCAGACCTGAGTTCATTTAAGATGTTGCTTGACAGCCTGATCCTTTGAACTCAATCTGTACTTGATCTTGCACCTCTATGTTGCCATGGCTCCCAGATTAAATAATATAACTATTTTGCCCTAAAGGCACACCAACAACTAACATATTTGCAACAAGGTCTTCTTGATTGTGCTTTCAGGTCTGGAATACTGATGCATAAAATCTCTTCATGCACAAGCATGCACATCAGTAAGTTTCCTTTATAAACCTTCAGAATACCCTTTGGAAAAAAATAGAAAAGGATGTAACTGGAATTTCTAAAACTCCATTAAAATAATTGTTATGGCCTCCACCCTGTTAACCTTTATGATAATATTTTCCACAGTAGCTGTTAAATTGCTTCCTGAAATGTGCCAGAACAGGTGACATTGGCAATGTGTTCTTCATTTTGCCACATCTTCAATGGATAAAAGTGATTCTAATTAGTTTTCACCAATAATTATGATCCCCTAAGAAAATATTGCCCCTCTCTTTCTGTAAGATATAAATAAGAATGGTAAAGGGCATACCATTGTCACACCATGTGAAGTACCCTTTGGCATATCATAAACAAAATACAACATCAAATAACAATACATGTCGTGTTAGGAATCTAGGAGCATAAATGTATTCCTAACATAAGCAGATTTTCTTCAGGAAAAGTGTGGTAATTTAAAGAGTAATAGAAAAACATTTTTCTAATAAAGGCTGGAGCTGCAGGAGGTGATGGAAAGCTTTGGGAAGTCATGTAGTACTTGAAAAGCCATGATTGCTAGCAATAGAATATACATTTTAAATTATTTTTCAAATGTTTACCACATTCGTTTAGATTCAAACTGTGCAAAATGCAGTCATGGTGGCAAACAGTTCCCAGCAATCACAATATTTTCAAAGAACTATTGGAAGTGAAGCAGAGTATTCTTCTGGAGTTGGGCATTTTGTTTTTATTATGAAACTTTTGGCTGCATAGAGAGGAAAACCAGATGAAATAAATTTACCTGGATTTTATTTCAAATATTAACTGTTTTCATAAAATTATTTTTCTTGATCTATTCCTTTTTCTTTCTTCCTTTTGTGTTCTTTTTATTTAGAATTTTTTAAATTATGAAAATTTAGACTTTTTTCTCCTTTTTTTTTGAGAAATACATGAACATATTTTTATGAAAACTTTTAACTTTTGACAAAAATGCATTGTCTTTCATTAGTGTAAAATATAAGAACAATTTTACTGCTAAGTCAGTGTTGTCATTCATCTGTTTTCTGTGGATTAATGGTCTTGTGTATGCCCTGAAAGCATTCTTGCAAGATAAAAGGAAGAATGTATGTCTGATGCCTAAAATCAGGGATATGAATCCATATCTGATGGATCTGAATCCAACTGATAACTTGAAGGGGGTCATTTTTCAATTACCAAGTACTCCCAGCTATCTGTGACTTAACTCTGAGAGTTAGGTACCTTATGTTTAGCTATAAAATATAACATTCTGCTACAGTTCAACATTGCTTTAAAGACGTTTTTCAGCCAGGTTAGATTTTTCTTTTCTGAGGAATACAAAGTTTTGTCTAAAGGGTGACCTTTTTTGTGATATTTATTAATGCTCTGTGAGTATTCCCTGCCCTCTGCCACTGTGAAGTCTGTTCTTTTATAAAAGGCTTTGGAGCATGCATTATTTCAGTGTTCCAAACACATTATTGTTCCAGTGAATGTTTCAGTAGGGTGCTCTGTTACTGCCAGAGCACAGATAGCTCCCATTCAGCTCAGTGTTAGATAACACAGATTCTTGAACCAGATTACAGAAACTGAGAAAAACCATATGGCTGAGAAATTAGTCTCTATCATATGTAGTACTTTTACCACATTCATATCTTTGAATTTATAGGATGTGCAATGGCCTCTCACATAAAAGGTCCAAGATAGGGAGCAACTGTATTCTTCATGCTGGAGGAGTTCATCAGATACAGTACTGATTTCTAATAATGAAAAAGAAGGGACTCTGGTAGAAATGTTTCCCTGTGTTTCTGGTGTTTTATCCTTGCCTTGAAAGGCAAGATAGTACTGAAATAATAATGAGGTAATACCAAATAACACTGCAACAATGAAGATGAATCTCCAAATTAAACTCTAACTATTCTGCTTAACTATGATACATATGTTCTTTTAAAGAACATCTGAAATTCCATTGTTTATGTGTCTGTGTGACTTCCTTGCATCCACATTTTTTTGGCTGTTGATACTGTTTAAAACAGTTTATTAAGTGTAATCTACTGCCCACATCAATACTAATATACTTAGCATTAATCTTCCGTGTTGTGTTGCAAGAGCTTTGATTCTCCTGCCTCCTCACTAGAAACTTGTTTGCCATCAGTCAAGTCATCATGACATGCCACTGTTTTGGTTTTTGTTTTTTGTTTTTTTTTTTTTTTCCCTTTAATTCAAACATGATGCACAGCATCCCCTTAAGAAAAGCAGCAAGTAAGAATTCTGGAACTGTCAGCCCCAGTGCCAGGATTTACACAAAAGGAGAGATCCTTTTTCAACACAGTCATAAAGCCTTAACAAAATAGATAAATAAGATAAAGTTGTAGATTTGGGCTTGGGTTTTTTGTTGTTTTGGTTTTAGTTTTGGTTTTTAGGTTTTTTTTCATTGGTTTGTTTGTCTTGGTTTGTTTTTTTTAAATAGAATAACCTGTCAGCCCTGTTCTACGTGGGACAAATGGAATTGCCAGCTCTGTCACTTTGGTAATCAGTACCTGGAGGCAAGGCTGCTTTTTCAGCCCAAAAGTCAATCTTCAGCCTTGTGATTTCAAGTCTTTCAAACCATCACATCCTTCCCCTGTGCTTCTTTTTTTACTCCCCAGGAGCAGGCCACTTGTAGACTTTCCCCAGCAGAGCAGTTTTTATTGGCAGGGGCTGGGGGCTTTGCTCTCTCTCTGACACCCCCTTATACTGAAGCAGGCAGCTCCAGAAATCTCTTGGCTCTTCCCTTTCCCAAAGTTTCAGTGGTCTCTATTTCAGCCATCCCTCACATGTTTCAAGAGAGATTCCATGTGACAGAGCAGAGAGATGGGAGGGAGGAAGGGAAAGGAGAAGGTAGCTTTAAGGTGATGGGATTTTTCTGGCTTGCCCTACCAACTGTTTGTAAAAGGTATCAGCTGATACCTCTGACCCTCTCCCATGTCCATGCCTGTCTGCCACCTCCACAGTGGAGGAGGAATACTTTGCAAGAGACCTTTCATTGACTATGTATCGCCTACAGACTGGAGAGAGACCAAAATATTTCTCACTGGCAGAGTTTTGAAGTAGAGGAGGTTGGCGTTTTCCCATCACAAGGAGCAAGCAGGTCAGCAGGAGATAGCCAAATGGCATTATTTCTTGTAGTCACACCCCGAGAACTGGCAACTTTTAAGTACCATGTTATACTAAACTGACCTGGCATATATTCCAGGGGATGTTTGTACTGCTTTGATGCTATGTTTGAAGGGATATCAATCAAGTTAATCAAAGTATGAAAGAAACCATGAAAATGAGGACAGGGAGAGTAGGAATTGGCTTAAATATAACCAGGAGGGAATAAGGAAAAACTACTTGCTAAGGAAGACACCTCAAAATGCTTTCTGAAATGTAAGAGTTTAAAATGACAGCTTTAGTTTGTTTCATCCCAAAAGAAGAAAATTAATTCAGACAATAAGGGAGGCAACCCAGGCACTGCGAGATCAGGAGCCCTGTACAGCAGTTCAGGCTTGTGTTTAACTCCTCTTTCCTCAGAAAGACAAGGTGGAATGGAATCTGTGTGAATGAGAACTTTACTACTAATTGTTTCTTATTTCCATGGTGTGCACTCAGCCTATTACACTGGGATGACTGTGTTGTGACAGTCATAATTGCACTGGTGCTAACCCTAACAGAGGGAAACTGGATTTTCTGATAAAAGATGCCAGACAGAGAAGAATCATTTCCCAGGTGTCTGAGAGTAGACCATTACCCATGGAATGCAAATTTTATCTTAAGTTTGATCTCACTAGGAAGGAAGCATTTGTATGACAAATTGAGGAAGCAGCAAGTAAAGAGGATTAAACGTACACAGAATGTTAAGAAACTTTCAAGTAGATGGAGACATGGAGCTTTACCTTTCAGTTGCATGGTTTGTCACTGGAAGTGCCCTAACTAGACAACTGAGTGCACAACAGCTACTGTGATGTGTGTATGCACAAGGAGCTAGTTTTCATATAAAATCAGAGCAAAATGAGAAGAGATTAAAAACCCAGACTCTTGAATGGTAGCCTAGAAATGGACGGCAGACTGCAGATGGGAGAGTGTGCTGAAACACAATGCTTGGATATAGCATTGGCTTTTGTCCAATTTAAACACCTGTGTTGTCCATTTGCTGAGCAGTAGGAGTTGCCTGTGATGTTACAGCTCAGATTTCCAATGGATCCTGTGGCCTCTGGAGCTAACTAGAATTCACTGCAGAGACATGATTTCCCTGCATTGCCATGTTTCCTTCTCACTACAAAGTCTGTTGGCTCTTTTACAAGAAACCCTTCTGAGGAAGTCCAAATAAGAAAATGGATTTTTCTAATAGTGAAAATTTGTTGGAATGAGTAGGGAAAAAAAAAAAATAGTTCTGTGTGATGTTGGCTGATGTAGTTTTAGCTGAGAAGGAAGTGGGTTGACATCAGAAGTTAGTGATGACTATAGTGAATGGTTGCATTCATACTATGGTCATGTCTGCCAATCACCGTGTTACTAAAAAAGGGACAAAAATCTGGGGTTAGTATTGCTCAAAACAAAATTTAACATGTTTCAATTTCCCTTCCGAAATTCTACCCTGTGTGGGTTTTCTTGGGGGTTTGTGTTTTGGGGAGGTTGTTTCTTTTTCATTGTTGCTGGGGTTTTTGGGGGGGTTGTTTCTTTTTCATTGTTTCTGGGGTTTTTTTCAGTCAAGGGAGCACTCATCTGTAATGAATGTGATTTTTTTGACTTGTGCTTGAATTGGAAATTACAAGACTCAGATTATGAGATGTCTGATAGTTTTTCCATGCCATCCAAACCTCTGTCTCCTTGCTTGCTTCACACAGCAAATTAATACTGAATTCTATAATAGATATACATAACTCAAATAACCTTGATGTGAGAAAATACCTCTAATTATGTCAGATATATCCAGTATTCCCAAACTAGGTGATAAGATGCAGTATGCTAACTTGCAATAAAACCTCAAGGAAAGCTTCTGATTAATAAATATCGACTGCAAATGTGTGGAGATGACTTTAAAAGCACCAATTAAATCTTTTTAATGAATTTTTCAATAGTTATGAATATTGGTCTGCATGGAAATTGCTCATCTAATCATGGTAACACTAGCCCATACCATATAATCTTTACAAGACACCAAAAGAGTCCCAGAATCCTGTGGCATTTAGGAGACAGATGCAGTGAAAAATCAATAGTTTGTTGTTTTAGCTCTCACCTCTCACTAATCTTTCTTGGTTTCTGTGCTAATATAATATGTTTTCTGCTATAGCAACTCTGTTTTTGAGTTTACAGCACCCATAGAAAGTTATAATGGAGTTACCTTATATGAAGGAAAATATGAATGTAAAACTGTATATACATCGACTGCAGCACTTCAGTTTTGAGTTATTCTTTTGGTAATATTTGTATACATTTTGGAGTGGTAGTAAGAGAAAACTCTATTAAAATCAGTTTTCATTTTGGTAATTTTGCAGAGCACAATGTCAGTTATACAGCTCAAGAAGAGCTGTACCAAGAAAACTTGTCCTGTAGTGCTGAAGTTTTCTGTTTGACATGTTTTTCTGTTGAAGAGAGAAGACCAAATACCTTGGAGAGTTTTAGGCACTTAGAAGTCAGTTAATTTCAATTTAATCATAATTTCATCAATTTCAGTCCATGGAACTTTAGCGTCTAAATGGCTTTGGGGATGTGAGGGAGAGAGACTCAACATATTTAATAACTCTGTTCAGCCACACAGATTAACACCTATAAAATGTCTCTGGGCTAAACTTACTCAACTGCAAAGGAGTCATTATTTTGCTTTATGGCATTACTTTAGAAGTTACTTTTCTTAATTAAACACACAGCTTCATTAAGTCATAGATTCTTTTTATCATATATAATTTAATGATGCAATCACAGAATCACAGAACAGTTGAGATGACAAGGGTCCTCCAGGGCTCATCTGGTCCAACCTCCTCCTCAAGCCAAGCCACCTAGAGCCAGTTCCTAAGAACCAGGTACAATAGTATTTGAATATCTCCAAAGATGGGGAGTCCCCACTCTCCCTGGGCAATCTGTGCCAATGCTCAGTCACACTCACAGGGAAAAAAACCTGATGCTCAGGGGGAGCCCCTGTGTTTCACTTCATGCCTGTTGCTCTGTCACTGGGTATCACTGAAAGAATGCCTTACATAAATATTCTTATACACAGAAATGTACATTTAAAAGACCAATATATACCCATAATTATTAATCTCAGATTTATGCCTCTTGCTGCCTATCTTGTTTCATTTATCATGGAATTGATACAATTGTTGATACAATTGTCTTAAATGGATATTTTGTAGTTTTGTTATTGAAAGTGTAAACAAAAAATAGTTCTGATTTTTATTCATATATGTTTCATGTTTCCTGTTTTCTCTAAGTAATTATTGCAGTAAAATAATAATTCTGGTTCTGCAGAGGAGTCCTCAAATTTGAGATGTTTTCCCACAAATGAAAAATGTATATACTTCTATTCCAGAGCTGAGAGTGCTGAAATAGGTTCCAGCTGAAGTAAGGTATCACCTGTACTCTAGGACTTCTGCTTGGTTCCTGGATAAGAAAGCCTAATTAAAGCTGGATGTTTAATGCAGCTTTTTATTTCCTAAGGAAAGTAGAATGAGAGAGAGTCAGATGCTTCTAAAGGACTAAAGTATTTCCCTTCCTTGAATACCAAAACTGTTGAACTTTTGCCACAACTAGACTCAATCTCTTCATAGTTTTTGCTTCTTTTTCATGTAACTACATCAGTGTGATTCTCGCTAGGACATAACTATAGGTATTTTTTCTCCATTTTACCATGTCCTAATCTCTACAGGCCTCTTTTTATGGTAATGGTTTCTGCATGCACTTTTATCTGTGCTGGGTTTTACGGAACAAATTGTTGGCTGAAACACGCACAGCAGCATTTCCGTACGGTGTCAATTTATATGTAGCATGTTTTTCATAAGCATCATTCATCCCATGGATCAATTTGTACGTTGCACCTTTCGACTTTAGGACGTTAGATTTGAAATTGCCCTTCAGATTTCTCCTCTACTTTTCATCGGTCACTTAGTTGGAAGAAAGAACCGTAGCACAAAGTAAATAGCAACAGCTGCAGTAGCGACAGCAGCAGCAGCAACAATGCAATTTTCCTGTCCGTGCCTATGATGATATATAAGATTGCTACTTGCAAAGCGCCAGCTGCTGGCACTTCTTTTCTTCTTGACTAAAAGTGAATGAAAAAGAAATGGAACAGATTATTTCTGTGACACACCACTTACTTCATAGATATTTCAACAAACATAAAGGCACATTCCATAGCTGAATATATTTTACCCTTGGATACATTCAATTTGTATTCATTTTAGAATTTACTCTGTTAATTAGAAAAGGTTATAAGATTAATAAGTAGTCATTGCTAATATATGCAATGGAATATAAGCTTCAGTTGATGTTTTTTCCCAAAGAGCCATTAGAGATTAGTTCATACAAATGATAGTGAGGAGTATATCCCATCTTTCAAAGCTGGCCTTTATGTTGCTTTGTAATCTCTGAATCATTTCTAAAATCCCTGCTAGGAAAGCCAACAAAAATCCAGCAAACCATAGCCTACCAATAAAAATGATGCATTGAAATTTCATACACTCTTATTGTAGAGTTAATTTTCAAGGAATTCTTTGTAGATGTAAAATGACAGCTTAGAAACACACAGAGAATACTATAGCTTGGGAAATTACTCTTATTTTTAAAGAAAATGTCATATTAACTACAGTCTAGGATTTTTTTCCAGTTTCAGGGGATTAGATTGACCCTTGGCGTGTGTTCCAACCCCGGCCTACATCATGTTTGAGATTCATGATAATGACAATGACCCAGAAGGGCAAGGTGCTCTCTGTAGTTCAGCAAGACCAATGTGCCCAAATTTCAGCTGACAAAGAAGAAGGTCAGCCAGTGTCCTCTTCTTTGTGGCCACCCAGAGTGGAGTTCACTACAGAATGGTGTCAGGATGGCCTCCAGATAGGTGATTTCCTGATCAGATCACTCAGACATAAAAAGAAGCTCTTAAGATTCAGAATTTTTTGAAGCTGGGAGGTGAATCATCCACTACAGATGATCTCATCTCCACTGTGGGTGAAGAAGAAAGAGTAAAATTTCATCATACAACCTCTTACCTTTGCTATGGATGGAAGAGACAGGTCAGATTTTAGCTAGACCTGGAATCTTCTCACATGTCAGTCATAGTTCAGTCACTTTAATTTATCATGACATTTTCTTTGGCTGACACAGTGGAAAAATAATTTCAGCATTTTTAGGTGTTCATGAATGCAGAGGCAGAAAAAAGCTCAGCTCATCAGCTCTCTCTGCTACTTGTAAATTACCTATAGAGATTTCCTCTGACAGTTTTTTAAAGGGGAAACAATAATCTAAACCTATCCTTTCCCTCCAAACATGTTTATTTCAATATATAGTCGTATTTTAGATGAAAAAACCCCCAAACAAATAACCAACAAAAGAAAAAAAGAAAAAAAAGGAAATATCCCCATGCGGACACCTAACTGTAGGTGTCAGTAATCTGAATGCCAACTCACAGATCAACTGCTTCAGAAAATAAAATATATACTGATATATCCTTTTGTACTCTCCCACACAGTTTTGGAAAATTTGTTACTGTTGAGAGGGAATCTGTAGGACATGTCAAGAACTGTGAGTTTTGCAAAATTGAAAATTAAATTTTAGATTAATTTCTCAGTTGTTATAATTTTTGTAATTTTCTAAATGGTTGCAATACCTAACTTGCAAAAATCATGCAAACTAGGATCTTAATTGCAAAAAATGCATTATGTGATTTGAAACGAAAGTCTGTGGGACTCTTAAGAAATTATATTCAAACAAAAAATTCACTCCTGATCCTATAAATGCTTTGATATCATAGAGTTAACTTGGTTAAAGAAATTAACATTAAAAATAACAAAGCTGAACAAATATTTATGGAATACATGGAATTTGATAAATATTTTAGCTCCTGTAATTAGTATATCCTATATTTCATTAGTAAATATGGGGAATATTGAAGGTAAGAGAAAAATTCTGCTCAAAGCAATTAAAACATTCAGTGATGCAATAATTAAATTAATATCAGAAACAATTCTGGTTGCCCATTGAATCACCCTTTATTCTGTTTATTGACTTTTTCTTCCCTGATAATAAAACCTATATTTTTCTGTTTAGTTTTTGGTGCAAATTATTGTGGTGAAATATAAGCTCAGGAATGTATGAACACATTTTCAGGAATTCAGTCAATGTTCCATGTATATGTCCTTTTAAACAAAACACTGTCCATCCTTTGAAGGCATAAAAATCTATGTGCATTGTGATCACTTAAGTGTGCCCACAACTTCACGTGTAAAAATAGTCTTTATTAAAAACGTATCATAGTTCTTTATTGTACTGTAACCTCTTACTGCTTTATATAAATACAGATTGTAGAACTGTTATATTAGAAATTAAATATTAATACACAATGTGCTTTCAAGACACAAACTTCAAAATGTAGTTCATATTTTATTTTTAGTGTTCAGCTGAAAATCCTTGTGAGTTTTCCAAAATAAATCTGAACAACTGCTGGACATTTTCATTTATGAGTTGAGGCTCTCCACATCAGTCTGTGATGACATAACAATTAATAGGCAGATTTTACAATACAGTTTAAAAGCATCCAAACCTCCTGTGACCTGGTTTATCCCTCTGCAGTGCTGTGTCACTGGGTATACTGAATGATCAAGGACAAGGGGTTTTTTAACTGGGGACTAAACTTCCACAGATTTCAGTGAACGATTACAAAAATTATCAGTTAAAAGAGGATTTGTGCAACGTTTAAAGGTTTATTTGTACATTTGCTTGCAATATGGCTACACATTCATTTAAACAGAAACTTTCCATTTTGTACTGAACATATATTAAATGAGATAACTAGAATATCAGCTTGTTTGTAGTGGGCACAATATAAATTAAGACTATGAAATATTTCTTCTGTTTCTAAATTATATTGGTGTTACTCTAAAATTCTGTTTGAAAAAGAAGACATAGAGATCTCATGCAGGTTTTAGGAGGACACTGGAGAATATACATCTGCTTAATCATCAGGTTTAATCAGAGTGTCTGGTCAGATGAACACTGTTTTCACTGCAGTGATTGACCCACTTTGTCTTTCACAAATAGCAATGCAGAACAGCATTATCAGGTATCCGTTTTTCCAGATATTAAAGGTAAGTATCACCACAAAACATGCAGTTAAAAGGATTAAATTATTATCCCATATTATTTAAAAAAACAAACAAACAAAAAAACAAACAAAAACAGCAAGCCAACAATAGCTTCCTGAATGACCATACTTGAAAATTAGCATGTTTTACAAAAGCTCTGATATTAGAGCTCTGAAAACAGAGGTTTAAGTTAATGAAGAACTGTCTGTACCTACACACAGGAATGTGCTGATCATTTTCGGTGCTTAAGAAGCACAGACAAAGGAATTCAATCCTCATAATATAATCCTCCTTTTTGGAGATTATGCATATAAGTTGTGCCATTGGAAGAAGCTGCTTTCTCTCTGGTTTGAAAAAAAAAATTTTTTTTTTTTAAATACACCCCTGGGGAAGAACAACCAATCTGAGATTATACAAAGAGTGTGTGAGCTCACTTCCCTTCTTCCATTGACAGGAACAAGGGAACAATACAGCAGAAACTAGGATTATGACACTTGTTCCTCTATCATCTGTCTGTCTGGCAGCAATAGGAGAGATCCTAACAACCCAGCACAAATGGAGAGGCTACAAAAGCAGAGTGAGAACTGAGACACAGAGCAGCATTCCAGCCTTAGGAAAGATGTTAAGGAATCCCAGAAGCTACACGAGAAACAGAGTTAAGGGAGGAACAGTTACTGGGTTCACTCTGAAAAGAACAATATTGATTCAGAGATTTAAGGGCAGAATTAACTGTTGGGCTAGGAGTGAACAGCTGTGTGTTCATCAAAGATTTCTGTCTCTCTTGGTCACATGCACATACACACTTTTTCAGTTTAGGTACCAATTATTTCTATTTCATTTTACTGTTTGTTTTTGTCTTTCCCCAGCAGATATTTAAGCAGATATTTAAACATGGGAATTTGATCTTTTTTGATTCTTAGTGTCTCATATTTTTATGTGATTACAGAAGAGTTCTGATTGAAGAGAATTCATCTCTGGCAAAGATATAAAAACAAAAAAGAAAAAAAAGCCTTACCTCTCCTTTTATAACAAAAAAAAAATCACTGCATATACATTTACATGTATAAAATATTTCTGCCAGAGGCACTTAAAATTATCATTAATTCTTCTCTGTAATTTCTTAAAATCTTCCCATGCCAACTCTTTACAGACTTGTAAGTAGAAGCTGACAGCAAATGCATGACCTGGTCCACCATGAAGCAGTGTGGTCTGGCGAGTGTACTTCTTCTAGAGAATCTATAAATGTCAAGACTGTTAACTATTTCACTGTTCATCAAACCATGTCAGGAAAGTGAGAGAGTTTGTTCTCTGAAGAGGTGCTCAATCAGCTATGACTGACAGCTCCTTTTTGTGCCATGAATTTATAGCTTTGGGGATTTTTATTTACCTTTTTCTTCATTTCCCCCGCCACTCAGGAGCCCAGCAGGACTCTGCAAGGCATCTGGCAGGACATGCCTCTGGTGTTATGAGACCAGGTTTCAGACACCCTCAAACAAGTTGTTTCCCACTTGAGTTTGGTCACAGACACGTAGTGCCCTTGGAAGACACAGATCTGGAGCTGTTTGCTGTTCAGCTGAGGCAGCCCTCAGATGGCTGGGAAGCTCAAGCCCACCCTTGCAGTTTTTGACACAGCTACACTTCTTCTGGGGAAAGCCCTGCCGGGTAGGAAGCTCAATGAGACACACACAGTTTTCTGGTATCAGTGTCAGGTATTTCAAATTATGACAAGTCAAGTCTGAAGAGCCAAAATAGGGCTTATAAACATGTTTCAGATGCTACTGCTGTCCTCATCCAGACATTTCTGATAAGGGTAGTCTTTGAAGAACGATAATGTCCTTTTGCCCTCATTTAATGATTATGCTAAATCAAACTGCCTGAAACATACTTTGAAAATGTGACTCTCAAGTAGTTGGAGAACAGTCTAATGAACAAATGGTTGTAGATTGTCTAAGGACTAGAAAAGCTCTACACAAGGCTCCTACGACTCTTTATGGAGGAAAATGTTCAAATGTGCCAGAAGACACATAATATGTTCTGAATAGAGTGCTACTAATGACTGTTGTGTATGCACATAGCCATACAAAAAAGCTTAGTTCTCTAGTTAGAAAATGCATGTTGGAAGATGGCAATCTTCTGTGATGCAGAATTGTGGATTTGATTCTTTACATTAGACTGCTGACCAAGGAGGTCCAGTTTTGTGCTATTTGATCACAGTGCTACTATATAGGTTTGTTTAATAGAGTGAGCATCTTCAGATTAAGAAATCTGATTGACAAAAGAAATATCAAGCTGTTCAAACATTAAATTATGTGTTTCCTTAGGAAGAGAGAGTTAGATGTAAACTCTGGACCAGACAGCTGTGGCAAATGAAAAACATCTGCACTGGTATGACATAAATAGGGCAGAGCTGCTGAAATGTCTCGGGGATGAGATAGTGTCCACTTCGGCAGGGCAAACATCACATGGTAGAAGAAAGGAGACTTGTAAGGACTGACCAATGATAACAGCAATTTACATGTGTTCTCTTTTTTTTGTTCTTAAATGTTTTCATACTCCCCTGCCCCTTCCTTTGTTCATGAGCAAACAGCACATCTTTATACCAGGAGGTCTGAGCTGTACCCACAGATGAAAGAGCAAAGTCATTCTGTCTCCATCCACACTGCTGAAAGTGTTCTTCCTTCCAGCCCTGGATCAGGAAACTGCACCATTCAGTTTTAAAAGGAGCAAGTGCTTCACTTTTTTTTTTTTTTTTTTTTTGAGTGTTCTTCACAGCCTTCTTTGAATTTTATCAATGAGATTTCACAGTGACCAGAATTCCCATGATGTTTTTTCTCCACCCACCCCACAATGACTCCTGCGACACACCTTTTGCATAGTACCAACCCAGGAAAAACAACCCCCTTATGTAATTGACAGAATTGTTTCATCTGCAGTTTCTTGCTTTGCCAGAGGCCATGAGAGCTTATTATGAGCAGGTGGTGGTAGCCAAAGTCCTAGCCTTTGCTTTATTATTTGTGTCCATTTACAACCTTCCTGTGTGACAGCTGCATTTAGTCACTGCTACAGGTAATCTCTGTCTGTACTTAAAATACCTTCAACAGCTGCATGTAGGGAACAATCACAGAGGAAGGGGGAAAAAAAAGCATACAAAGGCAAAAGGAAACTTATAAAGGAATTGGAGCCAGAGGAATTCATGGCTGGAGTTCTTTTATTACCTAAAAGGACATATATTTTGCAGAGCATGCAGAGTCTGCTTTTACTGATTCTATTTTTGTTGATATTTTGTCCGTTGCCATTGTTTGCTTAAAATAATTTCTCAGGAGATACCTGGTTTCAACTGGCAGCAAATTTTAACAAAGTAGCTCTGAAACTGAAAAATTGGATTATTCTCTACAGAAGACAACTACTTTATAAAGCACATGAAATATCTGTGAATCTTGGCATTATATATTGGGTAGTGTGACAAGTTCCTATAAACTCACAGACACAATAAGAAATAGTGCTAGAAAATACTTTTCTCTCTCTTCAAACCTTCAGCTGGAAAGACTGGGGGGTAGTAGCTTTTATGTCTTTTTCTGGTACTCACTGGAATGTTCACATTTAAAATTTCTTTTATGTCCTTTTTTCCCAAAGTCCTTGTAGCACTTATTATCTCACAAAGTTTGCTTTATCCCCTTCCTGCCACCCTGTCACCACTTCAAAAATTACTAAGCTAGGGCTGAGAAAAATCATTTGCTCTGTGTAATCCCAAAGTGAAGACCTTAAACTGGCAAACAGAAACCAATTTATAACCTCTTTACAAACTATCCCTCCCTCTGTTTCCATTATTTTCTGTAGATTTTCTGTGCTATAGGTGCTTATAAGTATTTTGGCTGAGTGATTAGGCAGAAAGTGCAGTATAGTCCAGTTTGTCATTGGACACCCCACCAGGATTGGCTCACAGTCTCTGTTTCTGATACTTACCTAAATCCCAAATAATTTCCTCCTTTCCTCACACCCATGCTGCAGCTTTGAGATCATAATAGAAACAGGTTTCAGGGTGTCCTAGTTTCTTTAGGGATAAAATTCAGTATTTTCTTCATCCCAGAAGGGTAGGATGGTGAGTAGATTATAAGATTCATGTTGTCTCCATTTTCAATATGTTTTTATTTGTTCAACATACTGGCTCCCTGAGGAACTTTAAGTGTATTAGAAAGGAAGACCTACTCAGGAATGTAGAAAATAATGTGGTGTTCCTCATAACCAGTATAAGAAAATATTTCGTTGTATCCCATCTGCAAAGAGATGATAGGCATTTTCCCAGTCTCTTTACTCTCATGTTACAAGGCAAGAATAGCAGAAATATGTGCATCTTGCCCCTTATGCCAGTGCAAGAGTGCCCACACATGCCCACATATTTTTCTCATCCTTCCCTTATATATTTTATCTGAATTATAAGAAGTTTTTGATTTCTCTGTCCCTCAATTTATTCTGAATAAATATTTGTCTACCCTGTCATGAAATCCTCCAGTAACTGGGATTTTATAACCTGCCTAAGTAATCCTTTCTGGCGCTTGACTAAATATTCTTAACTCAAATAATTTCCCTCTAATTCCAAAGAGAATTTAAAAAATGAAACAAAACACCCACACAGACTTCATTGCTTCCAAGTAATTTTTACCTTACTCATCTCTGGCAAGATTCTTCTAACCTACATTTAAATGTCCATAAAATAAAATATTTAAAGCTGTGCTGATTCTCATTGGCTCCTTCTACACTCAATGGAGAAAATGAGACATTTCTAGACTTCTAGTCTTCTGGCCTATTTAAGCTAATCAATAAGATTAATCACAACATGCAATGTCCTACTTCACTCACTTAGCTAGAGAGGGACCTCAAGTGAATTAAGACAGAGCTAGAGCTTTACATTTACTCTGGCAAGTTCTACCTAGAAGAGAACATAAAGAACAATGTTACTACTTAAGACTTACAAAATTCTGAATTAAAACCAATCTTACCTGTGTTATCCAGAATCAGCCAATAGCACCACAATAGCTCCTCAAATATGCAAGATTAATCTGGTTTCTCAGTCAGTTCAATCCTGAAAACAAACAAACAAACAAATCTCCAAAAACCAAACCAAATCAAAACAAGAACAAACAAACACTGAAGAGGAGTAAAAAATAAATGGCCATAAAGGATTCTTTTAAAAATATATCAGGACATTAACTATGATGAGGATGGAGGGTAGATGCATGAAAGTGAGAAATAGTGAATGAAAATTATCCTGATTCATGTAATAAATGAAATAATGATCTGCTTTTAAAGAACCTAGAATTTAATTAAAATCTTAACTAAACTCAATAAATGGACTTTTAGCTGTTAAAATAAACATGGACTAAACTTTCCAAACATTAATGTTTTCAGAGATGCAGTAGTCATGTGAGTGCCTCTAAAAGGAATATCTACACCCTTGGATTTGCCCTTTGTCTCTACTCATCTTTCTGTGCAGCAGTAGCACAAACAGTTCAAGCCATCAGGAAGTAATTTGAAGACTTCAGTCAAAAAACCCTTTGGGGGATATTCAAGCCAATGACTGAAAGAAATAAGGAAAAAGAAAAGACTTGCATATAAGTTTCCCTTTCATGCTGAGATGAATTTGCTCACATTTTTGCAAAAGCACCATGTAAATTTTAAAATAGTTACAGTAGCCAGTCATGAAGTTAAGCATCCAGCGTTTTTCTTTTTTTTTTTTTAATGCAGAAATTCATGGAGTTTATACCCATTTTTTTTTTCAATTTCCTCTTTTTCCCAGAAGTTCAACGCAAACACACAACTTATGCAAAGAACTAACAAATTTTCAACATTTTTCTTTTAAGCTTTGAATAAAAGGTTCTGCTGTATGAGGAAGAGGTTGGAGGCTGCTTCCAGCCAACATTTCCATTACCATTTTCTGTATTGAATACACACCTTGTAATAAGGTTTGAGAATAAGTTGTGGAAAGCCCATTCAAGTATCTTCAGAAAATCTTAGAAGAACACATTTTTTCACAGAATAAAATTTAAGATGAAAAGCAAAAATCAAGATAAATAGTCAAATGCTTGTAAAATTTTACACACATACATCTGACCCAGGCTAACTCTACAACTACTTTTTCCTTTTTGTGGGTATGAGGTTTGAGCCAAAGGCATCTGGGGAGCACTGGGCTAGGTTAATTTTTATCTAAAATAAAAATATGTAAACATGACAGAGGACAGAAGGTAAATACAACATACACTTTAGCAGAACTTGCTGCTTGTTATTTCTTGTTGAATTACTAAAAGTGGTCACTTTTTAAAGTAAAAGCCTGGCTGCCTATTTTTCAGCTTACTGTGCTGAGAGGCACTGAGGCATCCTTGAGGCTGACTACTGGGAGTTCTGGAATATAAAAATAACTAGAGAAGTGTGCATTTGATTTACAAAAATAAACACCTCAGTAACTTCTGAACTGTGAATCAACAAATGAACACTACTTAGCTGTAAAAGATTGAGTTCTAAATGAAAAAAAATATTTGCTGAATTTGTGATCACCCAGAAGAAATTTGCATTGCAGATAAGTGACACTTTGAAAGGGTCATATCAATTCTTGTGTGTGCTTCAACACTGCTGAAGCTTAATTTATGTACTGTCACTGGAGAGAGGGAAGTATAATGGATTTTTAATTATTCTAAGTTTCAAAGAGCAAATGGGAGGTAGTCCAGTTTCCAGACAAAGCAGGAAGAGAATTAAGAGTTATAAAGAGCAAATTAGACAGCCATGCCTTATAAAAATTTTCTTGGGAATGTGACATTCCTATTTTTTAAAATTTTTACATTCGTTTCTTGATTCACTCCCAGGGTGCAATGCTTTATCACATTTTTTAAATGGTTAACAAGGTTGCATGCACCAAATTAACTCTGGTTTATTTATATTCCCACATACCTCCTCACTTTTGGATAAGTAGGTTTGATGTACCCTACAAAAGCAACAAAGCCCTGCTATTGCATTTAATATTTTGGGTCTTTTTTCCAGTTCCTTGACTAAAGTTATTCACATATTTGAAAAAGTCCTTCATTCTCATGGTCTCAAGACCATGAAATAAGGTACCTCTTTAGTGGAATTTTCAGGCTAAAGTTCCTTTAGCAACAGCTACCACTTAGGATGAGAATTTAAAGAGACAGTCGATAGTCTGGTTCTTCAAAATGATTGCATTGCTGTGGTTTTGAACCTTAAATATTTTTGTTCAGTAAGAGCTGATTGATTACAAGGCAGATAGCAGTACTTTTCTATATGTCTTTTTTTATTTCTTTCTGCTCCCTAATAACATGATGCAGCACCTAAACAGGTCACAAAAATTGTGATAATTTTGATATGGATTTAAACCATCACAATGCAAAAAACAATTTTCCTCCCTAAACCTACCAGAGCTTCATCACTAAAGCTAACATTTAGTATACTCACTGCTCCCCCAACACACATTTCTCCAAGTCTTCCATTTTTTTCTCTTTTCATCCTACTTGCCACTGAAAGCACATTTGACATGGACTTTCATTAAAATAAGTAAAATTCTAAATGTCCTTTTTTAGTTCCATTAACTAAATATTGAAAATTTTGATGATTAGACAGAGTTGGGTTGAAATCTTCGAATAGTTTGAGTTTTAGAAGATATCTGGAGATCTTACAAGAAAATATTTTCTTGGGAAATTTAGAGCTGTTCTGCTTTTGGTTCTGAAGTATTGCAGCAAACCCTGTTGGTGCTTCATCATTTCCAGTTCCATCTGGAACCCATAAGGTAAATTTGCATACATAAAAATAAAATGTTATTTGAATATTTCAGACCTTCATTAAAGGCTTGGTCTAATTTCAGGTCTAATCACAAATGAAACTCTAGTGGTGTTGGGGGACACTTAGATTTGGACTAGTTCATATCTAATTTTCATCATCAGGAAGACTGCCTTCTCTTGGGAAAAGGCAATAATTAATAATTCTGCTGCTTTTTCTCAAGATTATTGGAAAGTGAAAATAGAAGTAAGTGGATTGGATTCACATGCTTGTTAAGCCTTTTAATAGGCTTTGAAGGACTACAAGGTAGGGAAGGTAAGAATTCAAAGTCAAAAAGTTTGCATGCACTATTGCTGATAATTCATTTGATTTAGTGCAGAAACTTCTCCAGTAGAGCATAAGACTGGCTGTGGACTCTCCAAATGAGTCTCTCTATGGCAGTGACAGCCATGCTTCAACCATAAAGGAAATAAAATATGGTTTTATTATTGTGTTAAAATTTTTGGAATAGATTGGTTTCATTGTTTTTTAGAACATTACTTCATTGTGTTTCACAGTAGAAAAATTCACACTGGGACCTTTTGAACACCCCTGGTGTCTAGAGAGCTCAGGCACAATTTAGAGGGCTTGCAATTGAGCTGTCTGGGAATCCACAGAAGGAAACCCACTACTTCCATTATTTTGAGTTATTAGTGTTTGGTTCCTTTATTTTTCTAATACATACACAGTGTGTAACAGTTGATTTCTTTTCTCAAATTAGATTTAACAGTAAATGACAGCAGTTTCACCAGAAATGTTCATATACCACAGAGACTATGGCCACATCTGCTATCAATAACATAAAGTAATATCTGGGACACTCCAGGGGCTACTAAAAGTGGAAACAACATCTACAGTATCGAGTTCTCAAACCAGAAAATTATGAAATGGCAACATCATAAAATCCACCTCTGTGAGTAATGGCAGACATGGATACAAGTCTCAGGCTCAGCCTTAAATATAATCTATTACTTGTGCTCCTGCCATTCCCTGGTGACTGCTGCTGCACTCTGCAGGATGGAGAATGCAAGCTACCACAAATGTGTGTTTGCTACTGTTGGTAGACTGTCTGTGAGAACAGCAAATAAAAAGGGAAATCAGACATATGCCATCCTTCCTGGGGAAAGTTTTCCAGGAGGTATTTCAACCTGCTTTGAGGGAAAAGTGTGAGATGACATGTCTCTATTCAGGAAATAGTGCTGGAGGTTGGACCTGGTGAAGTTCTTTGGGAATAGAGAAAAGAAAAATAGTTAGCTTCTTCTAGAGTTCAACATTATAGCAGATAAGTGTGGTGAGGAGTAACTAATAATAACATATATTTCAAAAAATATGTTTCAATCAAAAGAAATATTTTTTTTTATCAAGCAAAACCACAGAATCTGAAGATGCATGTATTTATCCTTACTTCTGAACATTTTTGTAATTTTCTGCAACATCACAGGTAAAAAAGATACTTCATGTGGTTAGTGATTGCCCAGCCCTGTCAGTTGAAGTCCTACTGTTACTAAATGCAACAAGCTTTTATCTTGTGGGTGCATAGAGACTAGAAAAATAAGGACCAGAATAACACAGTCAGTATGGACTGTTAAAAACAGTAGCACCTCCCACCCTGTTACAGCTAACCCAGCCTTAGAGAGGTGAAAATTGTTTCCTTATGCAAATACTTGTTGCTACAGAAATAAAGCCAGGAGAGATCTGTGAATTACATTGCCATCATGCACAAGTTTTAAAGTAAAAGTACTTATGAGCAACTTCTCTCGAGTCCTGACTTGAAAACCCTGAACTTCTGTGATCCAAAAAATAAAAAGGACAGACACTTAAAAATTATGCCACAAAAGTGTACAGACAGATACCATAGGTGCTGAATACTGTTCCCAGTGCAGTGACTTAACTGGCTTGCAAACATAGAGCTATCCTATAAGGAGTTGTCAGTGAGAATGAGTGATGAGAACAAGTAATGAGAATGAATAATGAAGAATTTAATCAAGATGAAGCTGGTTTTTGGAGCTACATAAGTGTGGTGGACATACATTCCACTCATTCCAGTTTGCTTTTCTGATCTGGTGTTTTCCAGGCGATGTGTGACCACTTGGGTATTGCTTTATCAGGAGTCAGGTTCTCCTTCTTGTAAATTTTGATGGGAAAAAGGCCTTTGGCATGGGTGTTCCTCACCCTTTATTTAAACTTGGTTTACTGGCTGATGTGTACTAAATACTTGTGCCAATTATCTTCAGAAATCATTCAGTCTGACCCTAATAATCCCTCCTTTGGAAGCCAGTACAGTTCCACTAACAGGCGTAGTTGTGGCAAATCACTGTCAACCCCTCTGGTTTTATCACTGTCATGACAAGTGATAAAACTCTCTTTTCAGCAGATTGACAAGGTTCATTCTCCTTTAACTAGTCTCAATCTAGTTATGGTACTTTAACTAATAACTCAGGGTTTTCTTAGTGACATTAAGAAAATTGATGACAGTTAAATTAAATTGTAGATGAAACCCTAGTGCCTGTTAGATCCACAGATTTACTATCAATCTTAACAGGGCTGAGAATTCCTAAAAAGTAAAAAAGAAAAAAAAAAAAAAGAAAATTAAAAGAAAATAAAAGCTTGTGGAAATATGTCAAATAAAAAAAGGTATGTTTTCATTTTCTTGTTGTCATCACTGGGATATAAACCAAAGGCACCAAAGCTCCTTATGACATATGATTGACAAAGTTTTTATCTTTCTGCCTGCACTCAGAAAAAAACCCAGGCATTACAACAAAATGTGTTAAGTCTGCTTTTTGGCAAAATTTACATTATGATCTGAAAGAGCATTAAAAAAAAAAAAAAAAAAAAAAAAAAAAAAAAAAAAAATTTCCTGACCAAGGTCCATATCCCTGCCTGGATTTCTTTGTTCTGATCAGAACATAGGAACAGACCTCAGGAACAAGAAGCTATCACATCAAAGTTGCTTTCAGTTTGGTTGTAATTACAAATTCAAAGAGTGATGGTATTACAGTAGAATATATTTAGTCATTTCTATATCATGGTGTGAATAGAGAGCACACTTTAAAAATCACCTAAATGAAAACCTAGAAGATCTGCCATCTCTGCCGCTGTCCACACAGAAGGCTGATGACCCTTCTGTCAGTAAGATCTGTTTCTGTTTCCCCAAGAAAACTTTATAGTCTGGAGAAAACAAAAAGAGCCATAGGGTAAATTTCCACGTGGTCTGACTTTTCTGTCTGTGGAGTGTTGGTCTCAGTGGATTGGAAGTGATGTAGATCCTGTTTTATTGAGAATAAGGTGTAACACGAACCAAAGGATCACAGAGGTGGAAACAGCATTCTTTCACAGAAGGAATTCCATGAAAAAACACAAGGCTCTGTATAATGAAATTTAAAATTTATATGTCAGTGAAACAGATTTAATGCACAAAGTCTGTAAAAAGTTTTTTAGAATTCGGAAGCCACACATTTCTATTGCTTTAACATACTCTGACAGTAAAATTTTGTATTAAACTGAAAATTAGAAAAAATTAATCAGAAGATATTAACAGAAATCTGTTTCTTGAAAGTCAGCTGTGATTGAATAGATGTTAGGGAGCACAGTCTTTGACAAAAACCTCTGACAGCTAATTATTATTTTCCTTAAAAGTTTCTTCTTTCAAAGCAAGGTCAACGCAGGAGGATATGTGAAAATGAATAAAAAGGATAAGTTGTCATTTGACATTCTTTGCTATAAAATTAACAATATGCATTTATGTCAAGGTTATAACAGCACAAATGTAATACATTACATAGGCAACTTGGTTCATTTCATGAAAAACTTTGCAGCAAAATTGTCCACACCCTAGACCATAAACCACAGTCATGAATAGCATTTATGTATTTTAGATTGTGGGATGGATAGGAATATAGGGTAATGCATAGCCTAATATACATACCAAAGTAGTTAGACAGTGGTTTGTATAAGTTAAAAGTAATTAACATTTTTCATCAGTCTAATATATATTCGTATTCAAGCAATACAAAGAAAAGGAGTAAGCATTTTACTTTACCATAGGTTCTCTTGAGAATTATACTGGCACATATTCATGTACATGTGTAATTCCTTCTAAAGGCATGGATTGAATTCTTTGTTCTGTGAAGTCATTGAATTACAGAATTATTAGGGCTGGGAGGGACCTTAAAGATCCTTTAGCTTCAACTGTGGGGAGGGAACCATCCACTGCTCAGAGCTACATCTTGCCTGGCCTTGAACACCTCCAGGGATGGGGTATCCATAACCTCTCTGAGCCACTTTTTCCAGTGCCTCACTCTCTAAGTAAAAAATTTCTTCCTAATATCTAATCTAAGACTGCCCTCCTGCAGTTTAAGACCATTCTGCCTTGTTCTATCACTACCTGCCCTTGTGAAAATCCCCTCTCCTGAAATCAGTAACTATTTTCATTTATAACTCTGTATATATATTAATGAATATATCAGGTCAACTTTTACCCATAGACTTCATCAGTACCCTGATAATATGCAGAATATGCAGAATTGGAATTATGCATTTTTGGGGATATTTGTACTACTGTAAATTCTGTAAAGGGTAATGTAATTATTAGTCCTATTAACATAAAAAATTATGAATGAATGCCAGCAAACAAGATTTGGTGAGAATTCTCCTTCTCATGGACTGAAGCAGTTTCTCTTTGTCCCATTAACTTTTTTGATTGAACAAGTGAAGATATGTTTTCTGACAGTATCATGCAAAAGGCTTAATTTCATCCCTTCACTGGTAAATAAGTTACTACCCTCAAAAAATTAAAAAAAAAAAAATTAACAAATAGCATATAAGTAGTTTGAATCCTTTAAAACTGCATGCCTGACAAATAATACATCTTTATCAGGTGCAAAACAAAATGATAAGTAGTTTATTTCGCTAAATCTTATGGCATCATATTATACAGAAAATGTCAGGATAAATAGCATGCTACTAATGAATAAACGTAGAAGCTGTTGACCCACTGAAGTAGCACATCTACAAAGTTGTGAAATCTTTTTGGCATTGAAATTTTGTCTATCACACTGAATGGCATCACCTCACCTTAAAGTGTCTCCAGTATAGGTGTAACATTTATTCAAGGGTATCTAGACCTTAAATTTATTCTGTTAAACTTACTCAGCGGCATCTGTGGCCTCCAGAGGTTTATTCATTCCACAGTAAAGCTGAATGTAGATTTCACCAGCTAACTGCATCCTAACCTCACGTGCCTGGTTAGTTTGCTGCAAAGGAGACCCACACCTGCTAGTGACTGGTAAAGGTCTGTTTTCAAAGTGGACTTACCACTCTTATTGTAGGAATCACAAGATCTTCTAAGAAAGGAAAAGTGGAATGCAGAGAACACCAGATCTTTTTTTAGCTTTTTGACAGTAGCCAAGCATCATTTCATACTATTAGTCATCTTGAGAGTGACAGTTAAAAAAACCCTGCAAATACTTGTCTCTTTTCTTTAGCACTAGTATACATCGATGTATTAAAGTAGGTCAACACCAGAATTCACACTTCAGACTGATGAATATAATGAAGAGAATAAAATGAACTCTGGAACTTGAATGACTGACAAAAAAAGTTTCGACAGAGAGAATAAGGAGAAGTTTCAGTGCTAGGGTGTACAAAATAACTATTATGCAAAACTCTTTTAAGGTACTTTTTCTTGGACAGCTTTAATGGCAAACTTTCTCTTCTCTTAGGTAGTGACAATACAAAATTTAGGAGCTTTATATCTCACATAAGACATAACAGATCTTGTCAGCCAAAGCCATGTGAGGCCAGGAGTATAAAGGTCTGTCTCATAAATAGCAATCAATTAGCTTTATTATTTGCTGCTTTGTACTTAAAATAAAGGATAATGCTAGATTAGAATATTACACTTTCAAACAAATACAAAAATTAGCCAGCTCAAAAGGAAGGCAAATAGAATAGATTCATCAAATAAATGGCTATCCTGCAAGAAGCATTTTAATGTAATTTGTGTAGTATTCCTCTCTTTAAATACCCTTTTTCTGATATTATAAAGAAATTTAACAATGTAAATGTAAAGAAATCAGTAACAAACAAAAATAATATGAAAAAAGAAAACAATTTCAAAAATAATTACTAACATATCTAGGACACAAGGTCTCTAGTACTGGAACACGATCACATATTACATCTATTTAATGTGGAATTTAATATAGGTATGTACGTTTCTGTGTATGCACACTTATTCTTCCTTGGATGAACCACTCAAATTTTATCCTTTTAAACTGTATGAAAGACAGATAATGGAAAAAAGAAAGAAACTATATACATTCATGGAAGTCAATGAAGCAATGACTAGAACATAACGAGGCACTAAGTCATAATTCTTTTTGCTGAGACAAAAGTTTTCCCAATGGAGAGAAAACATCTGGTACTTAAGAAGCAGGGTTCTTGATTTTAGCATCTCTTCAGACACTCAGAGATCTTTTGGCATCTCTAAATGACAGAAAATTATCAGAAGTGACAGACTGACTATCCAGAATCAATATATACTGTGAGCAGTGAAAACTACCACAAATGAAATAGAAGCATCCCTGCTTACAGAGAAACCAAAGAAAACTAGATTGAAGAAATAATGTTTGCATTTACTTTATGATCACATCTGCATTTTGCCCACTCATACGAAATATCCTCCTGGCATCCTGTTCAGACTCTAACTTGAAAAGCATTGATTACTTTGGATTAGAAGCTAGATTTCATAGTTTGAAAGAATAATTTGCATTCTGGGGAAAGAGGACTCATTGTAAGTGTAACTACATGGGACAGATCTACAATTTGGTTCTCATCTCTGATGTGAACAGAGCATCAGAGAGGAATAGGGAAAACAAGATTTCTTAGTCTGGAAAGTTGTCTCCAATTATGATTATTAAAGATTGTTTATGAAGAATCATTGTGAATGATGGTTATGTCTACATCATTTAATTACAAAATAAGATTGTTGTGCTATTGTTGTGTTTGGTTGTATCCTATTACAGGAACAATATCAAAATAGAGAGAGCTTTTTCTTTATTTGAGATGGTTATGAAAGGGAAAAAATCCCAGTATAGTGAAGTGATGCAAGTCTTTCACAGCTGTGAGCTAGAGATAGTCTAAGAAATTGCAAGTCATTCAGACTGTTGACAGCTGACCCAATGACCCATGAAATAGTAGAAATATGTGCTAGTAAGATCCTGTATTCCCCAAAGGTGTGTAGCCATAACCAAGCTATGACTGGACTGTGGTCCATTCCCACTATAAACCATGACTGTAAATTGTTTAGGAGACCATTAGTGGACAGTGTCTCTCAGAAGCAGAATGGACCCAGATTCCTGGGCTTGGGGAGGAAATTCTTCCAGGGACTGTTCACACAGACATACCTGGGGGAAGCTTTCAAGACTTGTGAGTCTGCTCTGTTTGCTTTGTCAAAGTCCCCCAATCTGCTGCTGACAATTTTTTTTTTACCTTTCTTCCATCATCTGGATTGCACAATGTTGGGGAGGATGAAGCAGGAAGGCCCTGCAGAGATGACTTTAAAACTGCGAATATTATTTTGGCGTTTCTTGTTGGTAGTTGGACTTGCGGGATAGTAATCATATGGCCAATATCTGTCTAAAGTAACATTTTCAAAAACTTTTGGAAAAGGTACTCCAACTACCAACAAGAAACGCCAAAATTATATTCGCAATTTTAAAGTCAATAACTCAGACCTTCAAGAGTTAGAAATCCTAGGCTCATTAACTATGGACACCTGTTACTGGTTCCATTACAAAAGAAAGGAATGGCATCCTAGGACTGCTTNATTTTCTGTTACATCACATTTTATCCCTTTCTATGCTGAATATTCTGGTTAGCATCAACCAACCAGCACAGGATACAAAACCTACAGAATTTACATACAGCCTATGAGAACTACTACATTATCATACAAATCTACATACTAAAAACTTGGAAAACTACCTTTTTTCTGCTACTTGGCAGGGCCCAACCCTCTTTTGTACCCCTTTGTCTGGGGAGGAGTATTGCTCAATTGTCACGGCCCTGCCAATTGATTCAGCTAATTTAATCACTATCTTCCTGCTTAGCATTCTATAGCCCAAATCTTGCTTTTAGCTCTATTTCTCTTGCAGGTTTTACACTTTTAGAATCTTTCACCAATAAATCCTCTCTGCAGGGCCTTCCTGCTTCATCCTCCCCAACAGCACAAAATCTTTGTGGATCTCTTCTCCATTTCTTTAGCTCTTCTGCAAGTTTTTGTCCTGTTGCCTTCCCAGCCTCTCTATGTGACTGTAACATTGCCTCTGCTGCTACTGCTTATCATTATTTGCCACTGATTTTTGGGTTCCGTTCTTAGCAGAGCTGCACCACCATGTTGGGATCCTGAATGATCCCAAGACACTCCAGTCTCTACACAAGTAGTCAGTAGTCCAAAGCTGCTTCTGGCCTTGTATGAAGCAATGTAGTTTTAATCTATTAGCTGAAACTATTTAGCTAAGTTTTATGTTGCATCACACTTCATGTCAAGACCAGCAAGGAAGGACATGACTGAAAACCTCTGTCCTAGGAGAGTATTAAAAAAAAAATAAAATTGTGATTTGAAGCATTCTAAATAAACTGATATCTGAGCAAGCATAACAAGCCAAGTGCCTTAATAGTCCTAGGAAAATAAAAATAGTAATAAGCCGTTCCTGTGTCACGTGGTTTTTGCAGGAGATATGGCCCTAAGTCAGCTCAGCCATAAACACTGGGTTGATGAGCCTTAGCTCTTATTTATAGGCTTTCCCAGCAGGGTGACTCATCAGGATCTAAGTCGTTCTTTTTGATCTCAAGAGATTTGCTCTGTCTTTAAACTGTTAGATTGCCATTTTTTGTTATGTACTTACGTGAGTTAGAAACAGTAGCAGAGAAAAACAGCCAAATCTTATAAAAAAGCCTTTCAGATTCTACCAGTGAACCTAAACTATACTGGAGATACTGTTGAAATAAACTGGCATCTTTGCTCTGCCTTCTGCAAAATCGAAGGTTTAAAATGAAAGTGTCTTCTTCAAATAACACACCACATAATTTACATGAAATGACATGGTTTTTCTTATCCACATAAGCCCATCTGTGCAATACAGAATATGACAGAAATAGAAATTGTAAGGCAAGGGGGTAAAGCTATCTATCCACCACATCAATGTTCAGTGTTCAACTACATCAATGTCGTAGGCCAACTGAAGTAGCACATGAGCAACATAAAGCTTTGCCTATTAACTTAGTGAGTGTGGTGGAACATATTCTGTGCCTTGGCTGGTCCATTTCTGTATTGATTTTGAAATAGTGTCACAGATGAGCAATGGTCTTGGTTAACCTGTACTGTGGTGTAGACTGTGCCTCTGGTCTCTAGCATATTTTATCCCACAGCATGCCAACATGGATATAAGCAAATAGAGAAGACCCTTCAAAACAGCTTTCTTCAACTAATTGCAATTAATTCCTGTATAGCCATCAGAAATCTGTCCATTGAGCTTCTTATAGCATAGACTGGCAGCAAGTTGTCATGTTTGTGGTTATCCAGGCTCATATCCATTAAGAAGCTTAAGGAACTCTCTTTTGTTAAATCATGATTGTTTGCAGAGTAATTCTGTACATGGTAAACTCCATAAATCCAATATTTCTCTTTGCTTTGATATTTAGCTTTTGAACCTGTTATGGAACTAGTCTCTGGCTTTCACCCATTTCAGGACTAGTGAAAGAATTCTTTCATATGTATTCTACAAGTGGCTGAAATTGGAAGAAGGGCAAATGGCAAATTTGCATTAAAGCTTTTGGCTCCAATTGTCCATTTGGCTCTGCAGGTAAAAATAAAATATTTTTCCCGCTGTGTTAAAAAATGTTCTTTGACCTGTAGGGGATACAGAATTGCAGTTCCAAAAGTAATACTGTGTGGCAGCAGCCATTTATCAATTCATAGCACAGATCACAGAGTTGTTAGAACTGGGTGTTGTGATCAAACTGATGATCTTGTTTGTTGAGGTCTCTTCCTCACACATAGAGAATGTATGATCATATCTTAACTGTTTAGACACACAGACGAACAATTGCTGAAGTCTGTTCCTACTGTAGTAATGGCATATACTTTGAATTTTACTTGAAATAAGCACTTCCTTTTGAGTTTGAAAACTGAATGAAAAGCTGTACTTTTTTTTTTTTGTCCTGCTGTGCCTAGTTACTATGCCAAGCATCTCTTCATAATCTCCGGTACTTTACTATGACAACAGAGGTAGACCTTCCATTTAAACGACATGATTTCCTAGGAAACTTGTTTTATCTCATAATTTGAGTGCCTTCAAGCCCTATGAAAGATCTACAGTTTGTACAATTTAACTTTTTCAAGAGTCTTGTGACCTTGAGGCAGATCTTCAATGCTATGTGTTGTTGTGCTAGAATTGCAGTCAATTTTAAATGCCTTAAATTCTAAGGATAAAAGGAAGCATTATATTTTAGTAGTGCTATAGTGGTTTAGACATTTATAGTTAAATATAATGAGCAGAGATTGGGGGTTTTTTACCAGGTAACTGAATATTTGTTTCTTTAACTTAATTGTTGCTCCCATCAACTCTTGTTTTAGCAATACAATTGTAACCTGATAATTGAATAAAATAGTGGCGAGATAATAATGTGGAATTTTTTGCATTTTCTGAGTAATGAATTACACTCCTCAATGCCAGAAAAATATACAGTCTAAAAACCAAGAGTGCATTTTTCTTCTAAAAACCTCACAGAATCCAGAGACCTAATGTGAAATATCAAAGAGTAATCAATATGTTTTGCTTATATCTGTCTTTATTTTCTATCTTTTTAAATAGCAGATATGATCACATTGAATAATATCATGTGCCTGAGAAACCCATCTATGAATGTATTTATGGATGAATATGCTTACCTACCTATCACTCAGTCATTCCCTTGTTAACCATTACATGATAACACTTTCCATTTATTTAACTTCTAATTAAAATACCCATACATTTATAATCTCATCCTGAAAAAATTCAGAAATTCATTTCTGTATAATCACAGAATAAGCTGAATTGAAAGAAACCCTCAAAGTTCATGGAGTCCAACTCCTGTCCCTGCACAAGACCATGCCCAAGAATCATACCATGTGCCCAAGAGCATTGTTCAAATGCTTCTTGAACTCTGTCAGGCTTGGTGCTGTGACCACTTCCCTGGGGAGCCTGTTCCAGTGCCCAGCCATCCTCTGGGTGAAAAACCTTTTTGTAATGTCCAACCTAAACGTCCCCTGACACAACTCCAGGCCATTCCCTTGGGTCAACTGTCACTGATTGCCACAGAGAAGAGATCAATGTCTGCTTGCTCTCACAAGAAAGCTATAACTGCAGTGAGGTCTCCCCTCTGTCTCCTCTACTCCAGACTGAAAGTTAAAGTGACCTCAGCTGCTCTTCCTATAAGCTCTCTTATGGCACATGGAGAACTGGGAGGTGATACGAGACAGCCAGCACCACGCCACCATGGACAAGTCCTGTCTGACCAATCTAGCGGCCTTCTGTGATGGGGTGACTGCATCAGAGGACAAGGGAAGGGCTACAGATATCATTTATCTAGACTTCTGTAAAGCCTTTGACACAGTACCCCAGAATATCTTGCTTTCTAAATTGCTTGGTTTCTTTGTAAAGTCTGTTCTGAATTTAGGTGATTTTAAATGTCTATGCAGAAGACATGTTTATTTTCTAGAATTTCAGACCCGGCTGAAGAATTAAAACTCCACTTCCAAGATATATTTTCTGTCATAGTGCGCTCTTGCATTTCAAGCTAAACTTGCTTTGGCCAGAGGCTTTTTTGTCTCTCCTAAAGTGAACTTCACGTTGATGTAAAATGCTATCCAGGATAGCATTTTACATCAGCCTTTTACACATATAGACAAAAATAAAAATATGCACTAAGTGACCTCAAAGCTTCCCAAAATTCTTTCACTAACCCATTTGTTCACTGCACAAAGGTACTTTAAACATTTTCTATTCTTGTCTAAATGAACTCAGAGGAGGAAAGTAGCTACTCTTTCTCAGAAAAAAAAATCTTTTTGTCATTTAGGCCTCTTTTCATAATTAGTGGTGAGTACTTTTGGAAGATATGTCACTTCTGAGCCTCACTGCTGTTGTTATAAATGTTTCTGCCCCTTGGCTGCCACTGGAAGCAGATGGTAGGCTGACAAGATCTATTTAAGTTGTGAGTGCCTTGAAGGAAGTAAAAGCAGTAAAGGAAGGTAATTTGAAGCATGGGGAGTATAAATCATACCTTCATCAGCATAATTGTAAAACTAGACTTTGATCCTGGAAGCGAAACTTCTCACACAGGAATCTGTACCTGATACCATCAGATGTGGTGGTACTCTGGTGGTCAAAAAGTCTCCAGTGCAGATCCTTTTCAAAAAACACCAAATGTTCCAAGCCTTTATCCTTCCTGAGATTCAAGAATATGCACGTGCATGTGCAACATCAACAGTTCCCTTAGCTCAGTATGACAGTTTTGACAATGGTCATAATTTGATGACTAGAGAAAGGCATAAGAACAGGGGAATAATATATAGGGGTTTTCTTCCCAGTACTTGACAAATAATCACTTATTTTCATAGATTCCACCGATTGTTTAGGTATTTCTTAATACTGGCAGATTTCTATTCATGGTTTGATAGGAACCATGGCAATCTGCTGTTGCACTCATACACCTCTTAGAAGACCACCTTTATTGTTTATTTTTAGGACTGTTGGACAGATGGTGATCACCACATGTCAGTGAAATGCAATTGTCTGTGAGATGCCCACCTATCTCCTTTGGATACAAGATGAAACCAGCTTTGGCTGGGTTTCAAGCATAGGTACTTCAATTACTTATCTGAGGATATGAATTTTGTAACTGACATTTGCTTTTAGAAGACAGAGTACTGCCAAGTGTTAAGTTATTTGTCAGGAGCAATTTACAAAAGAGATAGGAATAATATTATTTAGTGTTATAACAGTTGGGTATATGCCCCAGAAAGACTTTACCAAGATATGCAAATTTTTCCAAGATAATGACAAGCAGCAACAGAAGTGAGTTTCATATTTGAAGGTGTCACTACCAACAGACTTTGCTTATATCTCATATCAGAAATCCAAAACATTTACCTGAATTTCCATCATTCAAAGAATAGCTTTTTGCCTTTTTCAGAAATTCTTTAATTACCTTAAAAGCCAACATATTCATCAATAGGAGAAAAAACAAAAATATAAACAGGATAATACTATCTAATTTCTCATGCAATTATGAATTTATAAAATTTCACTCAAAGTAAAATAATGTCAGTTCTTGCTGGGTATCAAAGCCTAGTTTGAGCCAAAGTGCTGTTATGATATTATGGTAAACTATACTTCTGCCCATAGTTTCTTACACATGCTTTAGTCGTGCTGTTCCTTTAGCCATTCCTTGTTCTACTCCTGCACGCTGACCATGCTAGGTAGCCCAGCAGAAACACAAAGAGATTTTTATTTTTGTACCGACCAAATGTGGAATTCTTCTGAATACAAAATACAGTCCGTTGCCTCATCTAATATCCGGGTTTTGATCTAATGAAACACACATTAACAAGATTCTTGATTGCTTTTTAAATGCTCACCACTGAACCTTAGTGCCACAGACTATTACTTGAAGGTACATGACCACTTATCCCATGTACATTTAGACATTGTTGATGGATTAGATTTCTCCATGAAATTGTAATTAGAAATATTCCATCATATCATGATAGGGCTCTTTATTTTTTGTTGACATTGTTGCCTGCTAATCACAATAAAAATCAAAATATATAAACAGACAATTTTATTATCCATTGCTTCCCTCACCTTTCTTCTATAGTCAAAAACAACATTGTATCTTTTTGGATTGTCTCTGGAATAGTTGATGAAGAGAGTAGGGAAAGCCTGGAAGTTTTGTTCTCATAGTAGATTGCAGCTATCAGCCTACACAAGATACTCTTTGATGCTATTTATTCATTACCCTCGAGTTGAGAACACAAACATGTTTTATTAATTCATTTTTAATAGAGTTTGGAAAGACTATTATCAAGGAGAGGTGTTAATAATATTTGGGAAAAATTAAATAAGCATTATAATTAATAGTTACTCATAAATTAAGAAAAAGTAGCAACTTGCTTGCGTTCTACTATGTCTATATTTCAATTTTTGCCCTAAAAAAGGCAAAACCTAACCTGAGACTAAACATATCCTGGAAAATTAAACAATGTAAGTCTCTGACAAAATCAGAGAAGGAACCTGCTCCTTGATTTTTATATAAAAATATTTTCTACTGTTGCAGTGGCATGCGTGGATGGTAAATACCAAAATCTCCCCCAGGAGCATCTCCTTACACGAAGCCACTCAGGCAGGCACACAAGCAAGCACACTGTCCACACAGTCATAGGTTGGCAAAGGAGAGGCAGGAAGGGGCTTCTGTGTGGGGTCCCAGTGGAGTTCATTGAAGTTGCACTGAAGGGTTCCAGGGACAGAAAGACCCAAGAACAATGGAGGATATAGGTTTAAGTACAGGGAAAGTGGGGGCGGAGCAGAGCATCAGCTCCAATGGTCCGAGGTCATAGGGGTGATACATAGGCGGGGCAAAGGTAACAACCAATGAGGAATACCAGGGTGGATAGGCAGGGATACAGAAAGCAGTAAGGACCAAAAGAAGGGAGAACATTCTGGGGAACCTAGAATACCCTATATATGGAAAGCAGGGGTGGAACCAGGGTGACATAAGCTTACACCAACTTAATGAACCAATGGAGTAACAGAACCTAAAAGATATTGACATGTTGCTGCAAGGATCCACAGGAAAGAAGCCCTTCTCACCGTATAATAAAAGCATTTCTCTTACATCAACGAATCCTCTAGTGGCAAGTTCTCCTGGGGCACCACATTCTATCTAGATGTATAACTCATAATAGTTACTAAAGAGATAAAAGCATTAAATTTTGCATTTGTTTTTAAAGCACGAAATAAGGAAATTTTTAAATGATGATTTTAATAAGAGACTATTCAAAAATTATTCACAAGAGAACCAACAGCTTTATAGAAGATAAAATAGTATGACATTTCAGAAGATAAAAAAATATTTAAGAATATTTAATAGGTACATTACTTTTTATTACATAAGTATACACATACATTTATAAGCCAATTTTATGTTACTTGCCAGCTTGACCAGTTACCTGGAGACCTTGCTAAAAGATGAAAGAAACTTGGATCAAAGAACTCATTCAATTACTGCAATAGTTTCATTACCTGCAGAACAAAAAATATTTTTCATGCTTTTGGTTAAATTAAAAAGGTAAAAAACCCCTAAGACTACATCTAAAATCAGTTGATAAAGAAAGGAACAAAAATGTGTGACATCAAGGCACGTATACACATATACAACAGAAGTTTTTTCTATTGTAGTAAAAGGCCCTGAAAATGTTGCATCTGACATGTCCATACTCTGCAGAGGGAAGAGTGAGAACAAGGCTTCTCCTCATCAAGGTGTCCATGTGACTCCAAGTACAAAGGATCTCCACATATGTAGGAGAAGGAAATACAAGTGACCTTGCCCCGATAAGTAACAGCTGTGTTAATTACCCTATACAACCTTGCCCCCATGAGTCACAGCTATATCCAATAAAGATAAGTGTGATAAAAGGGATAAAAGTAGGTTAGCTGGTAAGAGGAATCATCATGGAACGTCATGAATGTGAGGATTATGAAGAAGGATCCTAGGGAGAAAGAACCTCTGCTGTGAGGTTGGTCTAGGTCTGCAGTCGGAGCCTGTTGCTGGACCTGCAGTCACAGTCTGGCTAGGTAAAAGCCTGCAGTCAGGGTCTGCAAACTGATCCCTGCAGTCATAGTTTAGCAGGAAATAACCAGCTGTCAGAGGCTGCAAGGGAAACCTACAGCAGGAGCTTGTTGCAGCCAGAATCTGTGAATAGTTGGAGTCAGGATGGCTGAGCTGTAAAGAGGAATAAACCAGGAATAAACCTTTATAAAAATAAACCTTTTCATGCCGTGATAAAGAAGTATGTGTCTTGGCTCATTTCTATCCTCTAACAAGAGAGCTGATGCAACACAACTACAGCTCCAGAGTAACTCCCTTACATGTTTCATACTTCACTGCTCACTGCAAGCATGTTAGTTAATTAATCCACATGGATTAATTTTTCTAGTGTAGGTTGTGTGGCCTTTTTCAGGGAAGGAAAAACCTTGTTAGACAAGTTCTGTTTTTTGTTCTTGGATTAAGGGAGTGGGATGGAAAGGCATAAGGAAGTCAAAATCTGGTCATAATGGCTCTCAAATATAAATTTGTCCTGTTGAATTTAGCCTTTTATATTGACCAGGATGTAACTGGACTAACACAAACATTTCTTTGAGGATGATTCTCACTTGAAAGTCTAAGTATTTTCTTTTGTTGTAGTCATTACATGAGTGAACCACTGAAAAGCTTAAATTAACCATGAAAAGAGTTAGGAATACATTACAGAAAAAAAAATTGAGTGGCACAGTGCATTGCTTCACCTGGTCAAAGGGCTGTTTTGTTAAATAGTACTTGACAGTCTGAGAAAATATATTGAGAATAAGGTAAAGTTTCTGAGACTGAATAAAGTTCTTGAGACTGGAAAGAGCTAGTTTGGTTAGTAAAACTTATGTGATTATAAATGTCTTCAGAATTAATTTTCTGGTCGTTTCTGTTGAGAAATTTTAATTGGAAGGCTCAGTAAACAATCATGCAAAGTTTTGGGTTGAGCTGCAAATTTCGACTGCATTGGAAACAAGTGAAAATAAAAACTGGTGTTAAAATGCTTACATCTCTAGCTGTCTATTAGGCTGGTAAATTGTATCTTATTTTAATCCTAGTTTTAGGGTCAGAAGGCTACATGACCGTCTACTTAAAACACTTAAAATCATCATTTATCAAAAATATCTTGGCTCTTACATCTTCTCAATGTTTTTTAAGTCTAAATAGCTTCCACTCTGTGCATGTAACTCCTTAAATACCTCTTTGTATCATAAGCACCACCTTTGTGTATGTCTGAGATGATTTTATGATACTGTATCCCCAACTTTTCCTTCATAAAACAAAGTCTGAATTTGTTTGTGGTATTAATGCAGATGAGATTTTTTGCAGTTTCCAAGTCTCATTGTATTATTCTTTAAAATATCAGCCAGAACCATGCTTATTGTTCAATAAACATTTGAAATATAATTAGGGGACTATTCCAAAGCTCTCCCCTGCTCAATGTCATGGTTGATTATCTAAAAGGAAAAATTGTCTGGCTGGAAGAACTGGCTTAAATTAAGTCAACAGCACACATCCTTTTTGACAGGACTATGACCAAAATTTCCACAAACTAAGCTATATTGAGGTAAGATGAGATTTTTTTGAAGCAACTTAGACCCCCAAACTGCTTGCTTTTGACTAATCACCAAACCAGTTCTGACAACTTTGAAAATCACAACTGACACACAAACCTGGCAAACTCATATAATCACATTTAAATGAATTTCTTCCAGTGAGGACAAATCCAACCCCGAGTTAAAAAGTAATAAAAATCTGTCAGTGCTCAATGCTGTCTAACTTTCAGGCCCACTCTCTAGTTTTGAGGCCTAGACATCTCCAGTTGCTGTCATGAAAATTGGTCCCAACTAAGTAAACTAGAGCCTGTTAAGGCAACAAAATGGAAATATTGCCAAATAAATGCCCCTTCCTTGCACTTCAGCATGCTATTGATCCATGGAAAGCACCCTTTACACTCAGGGATTATAGCCTGGGCTTTCCCAAAAGTTTTTTTTGGAAAATGGAGACAGATGAAGCTTGGGAATCTTCTACACCTTAAATATAAAGCACTAGATTTGAATACAGGGAAAAAACATGTACAACTCCTTCTTTTACTAGATCTTAGCTTTCCTTTTTCTGGATAGTACTGAAAATCCCAAGCTGGACTCTAAATAGAGTGAAAGGATGCTGTTAATTCTACATCCTTCCTTTGAAGGCATTCCACTCTCCAAGAAAGTGCAAAATATTGAACCTGCTGGAGCTCAAGAGCATGTGCAAGACTGACTAGACCAACAATTAGTGCATTTATCTGTCAAGGGAAGTTCAAAGGTTCTGGTTTATAGTCCCAGACTTTTATCATTCATTTGTACATTCTTTCAGAGTTCGAGATAATAGAGCAGGACTTGCTTAACCCAGGAGAAAGTATAGCAATTTTACAATCCCTAGCAAGTTAATATTAGCAAACTGTGAGCATGAAAATTGTTTATGAGATTAAAATACAATGTTCAGTTAATGATCTTTGTTGGCAGCAGACCCAGAATGAAGAATGCTTAATGGATGTAGGTAACCACTGCTGACCAGCTCTGTGAAAATGTGGTGATGACAGCCCTTAAGTGAAAATAGACATATGCATAATTTTCAGGACCTAAAATACCTAATGGAAAACAACATCAGGGAGGATAATTCTCATAATTATAAACCTGTTATGTGAACTTTGCATAAGTAAACCCCAGACTCATAAAAGCACTTATTTGGAAGATTCTTTGAATAAATAGTAGCAATGGTTATGGTTAAATGTCTCCCTCCCTCTTTCATTTCTTTATTCCCTTGTTCTACCAGAAGATACCTAATGATGTATATTTTATATGTTTTTCTAAGACACTTCACAGTGTAATTGCTATTCTATGTTTCAACATCACAGTAATTGGCACCAATCTTAAACTCAGTGTCCTTTATGGTGTCCTAGGTGTCCTACTATTTAAAATGTCATACTAAATCAATTTCATAAAATAAGAATAATAGAATCATAGAGTGGTTTGTATTGGAAAGGACCTTCAAAGATCATCTATTTCAACTTCCCTGACATGAGCAGGGACATTTTTCACTAGATCAGATTGTTTGAAGGCCACATCCAACCTGCCCTTAAAACACTTCTATGGAGGAAACATCTGCAGCTTCTCTCAGCGAAATTGCCCAGTATCTTACCACTTTTACCATAAAAAAATCCTTTTCTTGCATCCCATCTAAACTTACCCTTTTTCAAATTAAAATCCTTGTCCCTTGTCCTGTAACTAGAGATCCTGATAAAAAGACTATCTCCATCCCTCTTAAAAGCTGTCTTTTAGAAATGAAACATGCCAATTAGATCTAACTGAGCTTCCTTTTTTCCAGACTAAAAACCCCACCTCTTTCAGCCTTTCTTCTTGGCCCTCCTCTGGACCTACTTTAACAAGACCACATCTTTCCTGTGCTGAGGACTTAGAGCTGAATGTAGAACTCCAGGGGAAATCTCACTAGAGCAGAGTAAAAGTGCAGAATCCACTCCCACACCCTGCTGGCCATGCTGCTTTTGATGCAGCCCAGGCTACAGCTGACCTTCTGGGCTGCAAGTACATATTGCTGTCTCATGCCCCAGTTTTCATCCACCAATATCTCCAAGTTCTTGTCTGTAGGACTGCTCACAATCCATTTACCTCCCAGCTTGTATTAATATTGGGGATTGCTCCATTGAGGTATAGATCTTTGAACTTGGTCTTGTTGAAGTTCTTGAGGTTCACATGGACCTATTCCTCAAGCCTTTCAAGGTGTCTCTGGGTGGCATCTCATCCTTCAAGTGTATCAGCTGCCTATACAGCCATCTGCTAACTTGCTGAGGGTGCACTCAACCCCACTCTCATTAATAAAGACACTGATCCACATCAACCCAAATAGTGCTCCCTAAGGAACACCAGTTCTTGCTGATATGTTTGGACACTGAGCCATTGACTGAAACTCTGATGTGGCTGCCCAGCCAATTCGTTATTCTTAACCTTTGTTTCTGATAAAGACTTTGAGTGACTTTGGAACATGGGTATGGAGAGGGAAATCCATGTCATCAAGATTAGTAATCCTTATACTTTTAATATTTAAGTTCAAAATGTAACTTGGACTCAAATATTTGCTGAAAGTTATCACAAAATTGAGATGCAACCATAGATGTGGCATTTTGAAAGAAATGTTTCAGCATCATCATTCAAATGCATGTTTAAAATTAACTGTACATTTTTATAATGTAAGTATGTCTGCATTTTGTGGTTTCCATCTTTATGTGTGTCCTGGTTTGATCTAGGGTAAAGTTCATTTCTCAGTAGCTATTATAATGCTATACGTGGTATTCAGAATGAGAGGTGTTGATAGCACACTGATGTTCTAGTCTTTTGCTAAGTTTGTTTATAATAAGTTAAGGACTTTGTTTTACGCTCTGCCAGTGAGAAGATAGCAAAAGAAACTGTGAGGGACCATAACTGGAACAGGTGACCCAAACTAACCAAATGGACATTCCACACGATGGAATGTCATGCTCAGTATATAAACTGGGGGGGTTACTCAGAATGGAGGCTGATCTGGGTTTGGGAAGGCAGGTCTGTCATCAGCAGGTTCATCAGCAGATGATAAACAACTGTATTGTACATAATTCATTTTTGTACATTTGTTTTCCCCCTTATTATTATCATTAATAGCATTATTATAATTAATAAAATTATTATTATTATTTAGCATTATTACTGTATTTTTTACTTTATTTTAGCTTATTGAGCTGCTCTGTGATAGTTTAAGGCTACTTTGGGAGGAGAACTCCTAGGGAAATCCTCCCTCCCCTCCCCCAACTGGTTCGGGAGAAAACTCCTCAGAGAGAAAGTGGAAAGAAACCTGTTTATTAAACCAGCAGAGCACTCCCCCAGCACAATAGATTGAACAATACCAGATGATGAATTAAGGAAAACAAAGTCCCTCAGGACTTTGGTGGTTTCTGCTTTCAGTTCTTTCCAGCANTAATATCCAACATAAACCAAACAGACGATTGGGGATACATCGTAACGTCACCCCAGGACATGTTCTTATCTCAAACTACAAGTTTAACATTGATTCTCCTCCTCATATCACTGTGTTGGATGGGAGAGAGGCAGGATGAGCAAGCGGCTGTGTGGTGCTTAATTTCCAGCTGGGCTTAAACCACAACAATGTACAGTAGTCAAGATGTCATATATTAGGTCTTGAAGTTTAAATGCAAAATTGATGTTAGGCTCTTAAGGATAAGACTTGGTTTTCAAGGAACATTCATAAACACAAACCAGTAAGGTATGCTGGCTCCTAAAGCAAAAAACAAAAAACAAAACAAAACAAAACANAAACACAAACCAGTAAGGTATGCTAGCTCCTAAAACAAAAAACAAAAACAAAAACAAAACAAAACAAAAAAACAAACAAACAACAAAACAAAACAACAACAACAAAAAGTAGAAATTTAACAAGCATTTAATGTAAAGCAAATTGCCTCTAGAACTCCAAAATGAGTTGTGTACTGAAATCAGCCTTTCATGCCTAAATTTTAGAACCACTGAGCTAAGAAACTCAAAGCTAGGTAATTCCTTTGTAAGGATGCTTGTGCACTGTGAAAAAAAGTTGTAAAAGCAAGATCATATATTGTATTTAGAGTGGAGTATCTTTATTTTCCACCCTTTATAATCAGCATATGTTTCTATCCCTTATTTTATGGTTCCTAAACCAAAGTTTTCTTCAGCATTCATTGCCACTGGATTTGGGAACGTAAATCTTTTTTAATGTATTACCCTAACTCTTCTGTCAAAGCAGTTCCATTTTGGACAGGAAGAGAAGAACGGGTAAGATAAATGTGAAAATGTTGTGCAAGACCAGATCCCTAATTTGACATTTCTAGTATCTGTTATTTGCAGAACCCTTATCACCGAATGGACCTTCTTATGTCCAAAACTTAGCTCTTACTCATTGCTTTTTATTACTATTACTGAGTAGCAGGTCCATCAATTAGATACCAGGTCATCAAGCTGAGCATTCAGAAAATAAGAAACAAGTAATAGAAACAAAACAACAACAACCAGATATACTGACTTGACACAGGAATTTTCCATAGACTCATTTGTTTGCTTTGACTAATGAGACCTTTTCTCTCTGCTTGCAATCACATTAGTCACTTGGTGTGCTCTTTCTAAATTCATCAACAAGAAAGAATCCTGCAATCAACAGCTTTCTTTACCACAAATACTGACTTTTTGACATAGGAGATCTACTCTGCACATCCAGTGAAGGAAAAAGAAAATAAAAACTAGAAGGCAATTACATAAAAGAAGGTAATGTAAAGGAAACCTCTATTCTGTTATCTTAAGACATCATGATATGTTGACAGATTTTAACAGGATGATGGCTGAAATCTCTACTCTGATATGCTTTGCATGGGTAAACAACATTTCTTAATATACCTAAAAAGCAAGCTGGAAAAAACATAGATGTGATCAAAACGATACCCATTTTTAGGCAGACAACTTAGAAGATATGAGTCACCTTTCACAGGTTTCTATAGACTATTTTATTTAGTCATACTGGAGAAGTTGGAATCTAGATTGAGTGCCTTTGTTAAGTCCTTGAAGAGGAACAAAAAAAAAAAAATTGATCCTATATTTTGATAATGCCATTATTACAAAGTCATTATAATGAATATCTTTTGATTTTTCTATTTATGCTATTAGCTCTGCTGTTCATTAGGCAAAATTATAAACTTGAATATACTGTTAATTAATAACAATTTGCTCATAAGTAAAATTTTCTTACTGTCTTTCTATTTTTCATTTCCTTACTGTGCAGACTGCAAGAAAAGTTATAGAATCCCTTTGATACTTCTCATTTTTGAAAATCTGTATACACTGTTCTGTTACAGAACTGATGGGACTGAACACGTATCTAAAAATGGGAGATCTAAATAATACAGGACATTCTAGCACATACTTGTCTCCCACAGAGCATCTCTAATCTTATTTGCCAAAAGCTTTCACACTCTTGTCCAAATGATGAGCACCATGGCAGAGCTTGGTCTCACCAGGCAAAAATACAGTGCAGAGATGGAAAAGGAAAGAAGTCTGATATAAAATGTGAGGCTACTAGGGAGTAAGAGGAAGGGAGTAAGAGGAAAGGCAGATCACAAGATCTTGGCAAACTATGGCAAATATCCCATGAAAAAAAAATAAGTCTTGCATTGCAAGGAGACAATTCTTTTCTTGCAATCATTTATCTTTATGTATGTTTAGACATGCTTTTACAGGTGAGAAGGAGCCCATCCTACTTAAATCTTGAGCTAAGTGGAAGTGCTGTGGATGCATTGCTGCATAGCCAAGCCTGAGTAAACACATTGTCTTGTCAGCAGGATTTAGAGCTACACTAAACCAGGTGCTATAGTAACTGCATGGTGTAAACACCTGTCTGGACTAAGCAAGCATTTTGAGGAACAACCCAGGTACTCCGTTACTGCAAATGTGCATACAAAAGTCACATTTATCTTTTCATAAATTTGTGTTGTTAATTGTCTTGGGTTATGGAACCAAAAATGTGCATTCTATTTCAGGTTGAAAGCAGCTGGAGAGATGTTTTTCTTTCTCTCCTGTAACTCTGGGGGGAGGGGTGTGGATGCCTTCTGATAATGGGCCAGCTGTTAAAACCAGGTGGGGCAGTGTTCCTTATCTCTTTCACCACCATCCTCTCTCCAGGGGGATATTTTCTGCTAATGGGCCATTAAGGTTCACCAAGGATATGACATATTCCATCATTCCATTGTGAGATGCTCCACCTGGTGCGGGGAAGCCAACCATTCCTACCTAGATAAAAACTGAGACGTAGGAACACAACGAATCTGGTTCCACTGGATTCCTGGAAGAAGACTGGACCCTTCTCACCATCACTGGACCCGTTTTTCCTCTCAGGATCATCTCTGCTCCAACAGCACCACATCTGCCACTCCAGGAGGACTTACTTTGGACTGCTTCCAACACTCTGACCAACAAGGTGTCAGGTTGTATCTCTGACTCTGTCAGGGTTTCTAGGATTTTGTTTGCTTGCTCCTTTTTTGTACTACTACATTTCTATTTTTTAAAAAATATATTCCTAGTAAAGAACTTGTCGCTGCGGCAGCTTGGGAGTCTTCTCCCACCTTGCCTCGGCTTGCCCTGCTGCTGTCGACAAGCAAGGCACAGCCCGGTTAGCTGGTGAGCCAGGCTGCACCTGTGAGGCCTCTGAGCAGCAGCAGCGTGACAGTGGTGAGGATAGATGAGAGGAGGACTCTGCAGAGGTTTAGCAATGAGGGTTTATTGCAGCCACAGGGGAGACAGCTTAGCCTCAGAGTGTCTGCCTCAGCAGGGCACAGACTGCTCTATGACTGTAACTTTTATTGGGGGGAGGAACAAGGGGAAGGGTTAGGGACAGAACCAATAGGGAAAGCTCATGGAGTGGCTCCAGGGGTGAGAGACAATACAAAGAACCAATCTTCTGGGGAGAGAAGGGGATTTCCAAGATCCTGGCCACTTGATGCTCTCCCTGGATATTTCCAGAAGCAGGGAGAGGCTGGGCCGGGATTGACAGGTCTCGGGGGTAGGGGGAACAAATGACTGACAGATAATTGAAACTGGGTAAACAACTGCAGGGTAAACCAACTGGGAGTGAAACAGGGCTACAAGGAACAAACCATTTAACAAACATAGAACAGTAGAAAACAGATAAAATTACACCACTACAAAAACTGTTATTCCTATTACCAAATCTTTGCCTGAAAGCCCTTAACTGCAAAATTATAATAATCTGGAGGGCGTGAGGGGTTTACATTCTCCATTCCAAGGGAAACTCCAGCTTTCCCTGGTGGACAGCTGTCTTTACAAAGACATTAATATTTTATCTACTGGTGAAAATTACATACACCAGTATAGTCAGTGACCTAAGGTTCATGAGTCTTGATTTCAATGCCTTCCTACACCACTGAATTTTCAAGTGGTCTTGGTCAATTCACCTTGTTTGGATTCCTCTAGAAAATGGAGAAAATAACTTTTTTTCTGCAACTCTAGGTAGGAAGAACATTGAGGGTTTGTTGAAGTACAACTTTTTGCAACATGCTGTGGTTTTGATTTTATTTCCCCCGTCAAGAAAAAGAATAAAATCCAGGGTTTTCTGTGAGTCACGTAGAAAATAGATGCAATATCTTACTAAATTGAATATAATTGGTGCACATCTGTCCTTTTAGGACTCTCAAAAGAACATTGTGCCTGTCAGACAAAGTCTGTGATTTGTCAACTAAACTAATTATATTTCTCATTAATGGATTTTTTTCAGTTGTTAGGTTAAATTCCCTAATTGCTATCTTCATTTTTTTTTTTTTTCAGGAAAAAACTAATATTAAAATAACCTTGGTCATTTCCTGAGATAGTTTTTTTTTTTTAAATTAGCAAATAAAATGATACTTTCTTTCCATCTACTCATTTAACAATGCCTTTTTTCTTCTACAGATCCATTTTCTTCCTTTTGTCACGTCTCCTTTTACCCTATGTTTTATTCTCTATACATGCACTCCTGCTAAGACTTCTTCATCTTTGTTACTAGGTTATCCATCACAGCTGCCAGTGATTCCACCTTTTTTTTGGCAGTTGGTCTCCATCTCTTTATTCTATTATTAGATACTTTTGCCTTCTCAAGTACTAGGCACTCTCCACATCTAATATACACTAATGTACTTAGCAAAAAACCCCATTATTATGGCTGAGATTATCCTCCTGCAAAACAAAATAATTATCATAAAATCCATAAATTCCTTTTTATTCCCATGGCTGAATTTCTCCCATAATATCAGATATATCAATGTATATCTATATCTATATCATCTACATCTAACTGCAGTCTATTTTTTTAGCAAATTAAAAATATCAGAGTGTAAGAACAGAAAAAACAGAGCAGCCTGTAGCCATACAGGCATAGTTACCTTTGGACAAACTATTTGAATAAACTATTCTCTTTGTCATCCACTCTGATCTTGTCATTAAATACTGAACACAGTATCAAACTCTTCAACAGGATTCATAGAAGAAAATTATTCTAGAACAAAGTGGAAGAAATAGTTGGGTATTTTTTTGTTTGTTTTGGTTTTTGTTTTTTTTTTTTTTTTTTTTTTTTGGACAGTCAGACACTCAAATCCAAAGCTCAAATTGTAATCATTTGACAGTGTAACAGCATTCAGAAGCTGTGATAACTCATAATCTGTTTTGCTGCCAGTGGCTACCTGTCTGTTATTACATTGCACCACAGGTTAAAACTCCACTTTCACCAACTCTGCCTCCCTTGGAAAAAGGCTCTAAGAACAGTTCCATTCACTTCAAATCCTTTTGGCTGTCAGCCTCAAGAAGCCAGCATCTCTAACAAAGTGTATCCTACCCAATAAATGAAATATGTACTTTATCACCTGCCAGCAGACCTCAGGACCTTTGTTACTCATCTGTATACATCAGGACAAAACAGGGAAAAAAGCCCAGCTGTCTTTGGAGAAATCCGTCTTGGGTAATCATTTTGTTCTCTAGATCTAAAGAAGAGGTAAATAGAGGGATATTAATGGGTTCTTTAAGAGAAAAATATTGTGAAGCTCTGCTAATGTATAGGCTCTTGTTTGTCATTCAGATAATCTAAGAAAATGGGTGTCAAAGATCTTATTTCCATAATCTATGTGACTTAAGCATTTCCCTCTAGCTTCCCATAACTCCTTATCATCAATTTTAGTTCAAGTCTGGCATTGTTTAGGATAATGCTACTTAAACAGAGATGAAAATTCCTTTGGTACTTCTGCAAGTTTTTCTTCTTGTCCACTGGTGAAGCAGGGAAGATATGATTTCATTGCTAGCATTTAGTGTTCTGCCTCTGATTTACTTAACTGCATCCATTTGTTCATTAACTTTATGAATATTTTTAAACAGCAAACAGGGAGAGAAAAACTGCCAGGAGTGTGACCCATATAGCTTCCCTTTTTCATCAAAGTAATTTTTTTCTCAGAAAATGTTATTGATCATTCTTTTATGAATTTAGGGACCCCTTACTATCAAACTATGGGTTCCAATTTGTTTTTTCAGCATAACCTGACATAGATTTGCTTATAAGGAGAAATAAAAGGCAGTGCATGTATTCTCAAAAATGTCTGCATAATCTTAAATATGAGGGGTGTTACAATGGAAACAAACCTTCAGAGTTATTCCTGGGTGTTTCTACTCCTTACTACCTTCTGACCTCAGTAATACTTGTGGGCTGATTCTTCATATTACTTATTTGATTATCTTGAGTATTTACAATAATTCAGGTTAAAACAGTTTCAAGTTCAGCCAGGATTGCAGAAGGGTTCCTCAATACGTTATTATTGAAATATGATCAATATTTCTCAGTTTAGACATGGTTAGGTGTTTAAACAATCTACTGAATTAACATACTACCTGTCTTCTCCCTTCCTGCAGTATCTGATTTTTATTGAGAAATGTTTCTTGGTTTCAAAAAATTCACAAACTACATCTCATAAAAAATTAATAAGATAAAATAGCTGATCATATTAAGATTTACATAACTGTAGATAAAGTAGTAAATCACTGATAATATTACAATATTAAAGTAACTTGATGAGATTACTTTAAAGAATATTTTCCAATGTGGATTGATTTAGGATTTGGAGCATCCATTTTGCTTCACGTCTCTTTCAGATTTATAGGGTCAGTCTGCCACAGAGTGCTGTAAGACCAAAGAGATTCAGGGCCTGTCATTTCCAATAGGATTTTTGGTTTTCAGTGTCCAAGTGTCTGTGAAAGTTTAGCCTGATAAGACCTGAAAGTTAACTTTATATCACATTTCTCTGTTAAGAGAAATAACCTTTGGGGTGCTGAGAAGTTGGTCATCTCTTTGCAGTAAAACTGCCTATACACTGTCATTATAGCTATTAGAATATATTTCAATGGTATCTCATTGCCAAGGAAAGGTTGATTTTTATGAACAGTGATAGAAAACAGTTACAAGGCACCCCATCAGACTGGTTAAAATTAATCATGCATGAAGCATCCCTCCAGATTCCATATGTTCCTTGTATATATCAACATTATTATCAAGGTTTCCCAGATCCAATGAAAGGAAATCAATAATTCATTAAACTTGTAATCTGGTATTTGGAACGATGAGCAACACTTCTCTCACATTTTTCTGAGAAAAGAAAATGCTGGTTCAGTCACTGCAACACCTTTATACTGAGTCAACACAGAGCACTAATGCAAGGGCTGAAGAAGTTCTGATGAGGACATGTGCATACTGTATGTGTAAATGAGGGCTCATTCTCTTCATTTGTGGCTCTTGTCTGTGTAACAGATTTTTTTTTTTGAATGCTTTCACAGAAGTCAATAAATGGGTTTGGGTTTTTTGATGTAGTATCCATACAGACAACATCATTGAAATTCTGACAGTTCATTAACTGCCCTTTAAGACTCATGTGAGACTGTTTTACCCCTCTCTGCTTCTTTTACATGTTTGGCATGCCAAAATAATGTATATCTTAGTTATTTAAGGTTTTACTACAGTAATGTAAATCTCCTTGTTAACAAATGCATGCAACTGCTCAATTGTCTCATTCAGGAATTCTTTAAGCAACAGTTTTAACTTAAACCAGAAGCTAAAATCTGTAAATAACTTATACAATTCTGTGGCCCAGATAAATTAGTGTTGCCACTGTCCTTGGTAATTTTATGAGACGTCTCACTGTGCCAATTTTATGGAGTTCTAAATTGCTCATAAATTCTTCTTTTCACTGTATATTTTTAAAGTGGGTTTCACTATCTGTTAAAGCAGACAGATTGGAACATGTGGACATTTTTATTTTAATCTGGGAAGTAATACAAGGAAAGTAAATTCTTGCATGTGACCTACTGCCTTGATTTGCCCTGATGATGAGACCTTCTGATGGATGGATGAAAGCAAATTGTTCTGTAGTCCCATTCTGTCTTATTTTCTTTTTGTACTGAGAAAGCTAACCAAATTTTTAACAAATGCAAACTACTAAAGTATTTTCTTTTATTTTTTTACTCATTTTCTGATGTGGAAAATCAGGCCACTAGAAAGCAGACTGAGATCAATGCATTTCAATATGCAGCAGGAAGCAACCTTCTGAAAGTAATATCTCTTATTTAATAATTGAGCTCAGTAGTGGAAAGCTGATATCTACTTTTAGAAATCTGACTACTACTCCTGAAGCAGTTATGCAATATCTGATTTAAAACATGAAAACATTTCCAGACAAAGATGACAGAAATAGTCATACCCTTTGTGAGACAGCCATGTCTCTGACCACCATTTAGAATAATTACATTTTACAGTGTTACTTCTTAAAAGAGGCAGCTAGTGAAAAGACATTTTTTTCCCAACTTGGAAGATTTATTCTTGTCTTTCACTGAAAAATTAGATAAGAATTAATTAAATATTATCAAACACTATCCCACTTCCAGTTAGCTGTTACAAATTGTTTATCCGTTCCCCAGATGTGAGGCAGAAAGCAAACATTGCTTTCAGATCATACTGACATAGCCTACAAGGATTGATTTTTTTGGGGGAAAAAAAAAACAAAACCAAAAAAACCAAACAAAACTGCCTTTTTTTGCAGTGATAGATTTGCTAGAGTCATCTGAGGACCTGACTGTGAAGCAGATGGTATTTTCTTTTCAGGGCACATTTTGGCCCTTGGGATAAAAGATTTAAGAAGGGAAAAGTAGTTAGAGTGGGGAAGAAATTGCAACCTGAGAAGAGAGAGAATTTGTGAGAGAAACAGCCCAGCAGACGAAGGTCAGTGGAGGAGGAGGAGAAGGTGCTCCAGGTGCAAGTGCAGGGAGTCTCCTGCAGTCCATGGAGAAGACCTTGCTGAGGCAGCTGTGGCCCTACAGGCTATGGAGGTCCATGACAGGGCAGAGATCCACCTGCAGATGGAGGCTTGAGCAAGGCCTGAAGTAGGTTGTCACCATGGGAAGACCACACTGGAACAGGCTCCTGGCAGGACCTGCAGCCCCATGGAGAGAGGAGACCGTGTTGGAGCAGGTTTGCTGACAGGACTTGTGACCCTGTAGGGGCCCATGCTGGAACAGTTTGTTCCTGAAGGACTGTACCCTATGGAATGGCCCCATGTTGGGGCAGCTTGTGAAGAACTGCAGTCTGTGGGAAGGACCCATGCTGGAGTTCATGGAACACTGTCTCCTGTGGGAGGAACCCTGTGCTGGAGGAGGGTAAGGCTGTGAGGAGTCCTCCCACTGAGGCAGAATGAACAATAGAAAGTTGTGATGAACAGACAGCAGCCCCCCTTTCCCAACTCCTTGAGCCTATGAGGGGAGAAGGTAGAGAAAACTGGGACTAAAGTTATGCACAGGAAGAAAGAAAGGAAGGGGGAAAGCGTTCTTTAAAAGTTTGATTTTATTTCTAAGTATTCTATTCTGATTTTATTGGTAATGAATTAAAATAATTTCTTTAAATTGAATCTGTTTTACCAATGCTAAACAAGCTCAATACATGTATATGCTATTATCTATATGTTAAATTGGCTTTCATGTCTTAGAGTTGATAACAATTAGAAGAAAGTAATTCACATTGGTAAATAATTCTGCACTGGGTTTTACCATTTGTAGTTCGGTCATTAGAAAAGAGCACATGACTAAAACCCAGTGCTACTGGAAAAAGTGAATTATATCAACCTTATATTGTAAATCACTTCAGGATGTGAATGCAAATAATTTATTGCAACCACATGCTATTGATATTTAAATATAGGTTTGTTTTTTTTTTTTTTTTTAATCTTTCTAAGCACTAGAAATACCAGTTTAGGTACCCTAAAGTGTAGATTAAGGCTCCCACATATTCAGAACCTTGTACATGATCAAATTAGATGTTATATCATTTTATGGGAAAATAATAGAAGTAGATGTGCTTTCTATTACATATCAAAACATATTTTCTGTTACACTGTGAAATTAACTCCAGGACTGAGATTGTTTCCCTCTTACAAACAAAATATCCAATTTCTGGTATTAAAGGAAAAGGATAACATTTAATGTTTTTCATCTTGCTATCCTCAGGGTAGCAGATATGAAAGGTCAACAGTGAAACCATTTTCTAATAAAAAGATGATAAAATAGTAAATAAAAATGGAAATCAATGAAGGCCAGAGCACTTTCTCCTACCCACTGGTTTCTCTAAGCACACAACACTATAGCACTTACACAAAGTTTTCAAATCTTCACAGAGCTCTGCAGTGGCCAGAGGTGGATCTGTGTTGGAGCCAGCTGGCTTTGGCCCTGTTGGACATGTGGAAGCTTCTGGCAGCTTTGCACAGAAGCCACCCCATAGCCTTCCCTTGCATTGCCTCCCCAAAAAAATAACCAAGCTTGCCATGTAAATCCAATACATTACAACAGAAAAGCTGAATAATATAGTGAAAGAAACAGCTGTTATAATGAGAAACACCCAATGCAAGCAGGCAGCAATTGGCTATTGTGCTCCTGTGGTCTTTAAGGCTGGCTGTGTGATACTTACTCATCTGTGTACACCATGGTTGTGGAAAATCTCATCTTAATCATCAGTTTTGCTCTCTGATGTACAGAACAACCAGGATTTGTGCAGAACAACTTGCATACTTGATCACTTGTTTTCTACCTATTTCATCTGTGTGCCAAGTCCACTTTCCAAGGTGTCTTAGAGCTACATCTCTACTCTGTTCATGGTGATGAACCAATTCAAATCTCTCCATGCCACATGCAAACAGCAGGATCTGGACATGTAATTTCAATGTATAAGAGCTATGACTGCATAGAAATCCTTTCAGGCAATCCAGTTTAGCTCTTGAATAACAAGCCATGAATTTCCACCCAAACAATATATGTCATTGTTAAGAATACTTAGACAAGTGAAAAATCTAGCATTGATTACTTCTTCCCTCTTTTTCTTAAATATCCACAGAAAAATTGAGTGACTGTGATTTTCAGGCATCTTTTATGTTTACTTGAAGGGTGAAAACTATAGGGATTTTAAGATAATAAGTATTTAGAAAGCATTACAGTCTACAACAACCTTAAAGATCATACCCCAAATTACTATAAAATATTTCAAGCTCCCCTTCCTGCTTGCACCTTACAGGACTATCTAAGAGAAAAGTGGAGAGGAGAATGAGTGGAATTCCAATCAAAGATGGCATTAGATTACATTCATGAGAGGAGTGTGAGCTGTTGTACCAAAAAAAGATCAAAGATTTTGCAAGTATTAGCAATGTTTGGACTTGCAAAACACACTTTCCTTTATGGCCACTGCTTAATGGCATGTTTGCACAGAGCAGTTCTACTTCTACACAGCAGCACACCTGAGAAATGTGCTGCTGTGAACATAGTGAACAAAGAAAAACACAGAAACAAACTGAACTGCAAAAGTGATATGCTAAATAAATGTCTTTTTTTCAAGACTGAGCTCCTCCCTGGTTAAAAAAAGTTCTTATAGTCATAGATTCAACAATGGTATTAGAGGATCATAGTTCAAATTATAGACCAGCTGTTGAACATCACTACCTTTAAATTTTTCTCTTCTTCTCACTTTTTCAACTACATTGAATAAAACAGGGTCTTCTGGGCATGTTTTATACTCTATGAGTGCATAGAGTCTTTATTTTTTTAAGTCTAAAGGCTCTAAAGGCTCTATAGTCTTTAGCCTGAAATCTTGAGATTTGTTCCTGTTTAAATTCACTTAATTAATTTTATTTAATTTATCCACCAAATCTTTTTATGATTCCATGGTAACATCCAAAGATAAAATGTATGAAGGCTAAAGTTATATAAAGTTATATATACTAAATAACTGAGTTAAAAGTTATAAAGTTATATATACTAAACCTATGGAATAAATAGAAAAAATAAAAGCGTTATTTTATTTTTTAAGGAAAAAGAAGACATAGTTGGCAGTGACATCTCAGTACAAAAGATCATTTTAGTGGTTGATATGATCACAGTATTGGAGATTTTCTACATTTACACTGATCTTTAAACAGTTCCACTTTAAAAGTCATAAAGATAAAGATTTAACATCTACCTTATCTGTAGATTTTTATGTATTACTTTCTTTTTGTCTAATAAAATGTTATAATCTTGTCCCAGTCATTGAAAGTTACTCATGTTAAAATAGTTTTTATTACAGTCTCTGAGTTTCCTAGTTTATAACATGCTGTTCCCTAACACTTCAAAACTGCTGAACTCTATGATACAGACTTTTTATTACTTATCATGTTGACAAAAATGTACTACAGACACCTTATATTTTAATGGCATTTTAATGAGGTATCATGCCATGAATTTATATTTGATGCAGGTTGCCTCAGCATATAATTAATAAGCACACAAATACACTTTGGTGAAGGGACTTTCAGACCCCCATAGGAACTGCCACTCACAGATTGCAATCTGATAAACAAGAGTTTCCTTGTTTCTGCTTTTCATACATGAAACAGTTTTCACAATAAACTTCAAGTGATTTTCAATTCCAATTCAATTTCTCCCTATATTACATTTATCAAGCTTCCTCAGCATGCTCTTCACCATAGAGTCACTCCAAAATGAAGAAAAGCAGAACTCTGCTGTCTCCATGGCCCTTTTTAAATGACTGGCATACAAGACTCCTACAAGTTCAGAGTATCTAAACCCTGCTTTCTCCACAGACTACACAGAGACAACAGCTTTGGACCCACGTTGAAAGATTGGACTTCCTGACCTCCTGCACCATTCTCTGAGTCTGTGAAATACCAAAACACTAATGGAAAGTGCTGTCATGAGTGTGAAAAAGAATTAAACTGAAATTCCTACAGATATTTTAATAGGATCATGAACTTCAATTAAAGCTTTCCTATAGCTGGGATATCTGTAAGATCTTCTCTCCGTATGAGTTCACTTAGCTGTTCAACACCGTGAGAGTTTCAACTATAAAGTCTCCCACAGAGCAAGCAGAGAGGTGTTTTCCTTAGTTGTTTCTCAGTGCAATTCACAATGTGAAGCTTCAGTTGAGTGGATTTGGATACTATCAGGTTCAGCAGTTCGCCTATGCAAAGATGATTCAGCTTCCTCCCACTTCCCCTAAAATTATCTTGGGAAGACTGGATAAAGGAAAATAAGTGAACCTGTTTGAAAGTATCTTTAATAAATTAGTCTGAAGATAGATAATGGTACTGTCTAAATTGCTTTCTGTTGCCTATTGTACCTCATGGCTAGAAATGGAAACATGAAAACTTAAGATTACTAGATTGTGTTATTAGCTGGCAAGCAGGTAGCAATGGAGTAGAATCTAATCAATGATTAATTTCAATGAATTCAGGGCAGGAAGCAAGACCCATTTATTTTGTTTAGCATTTGATTAACTGTTTTTGCTTGGTTCTAATTTTGTGCTTTAATTTTCCATAGTCAGCATTTAGCTGTCAGGATGACAGGTGGGTTTAGGAACTAGAAAATTAAATTAATAAACCAGTTACGCAGACTTACCTGTTTATCTATGGGATATCTGGCCTCAGAAAGTATTGTCTTCTGCAGTATAAAGAAACTGGAAAGATGAAGCAGTCTGGAAATAGAAGTGTACACTGTTTCATGATGCCTGAAAATTCTATTTTTTTTTCTTATCCAAACTTCAGGGCTTTTTTGTTAAAAAAAAACAAAAGGCCAAGTAATTCAAGAATAGAATGAAAATGAAGGAAAACATTCTTACATGGTCCAGGGTTTTGAATTGTGGTTTTTCTTCATTTTTTTCAAAGTAGGGTTTTCCAACCTACACTGTCAAGGTTTTTCATTATAGAGGAAGGGAGACAAGGACTTTGTTTCTCAAAGGCCTATGTCAAAACCTATGTCAACAGCTCTTTTAAAATTTATTGAATTTGAATAGTCTCAGTGAAATATTTTCAATTTGATGAATGATAAAGGTGCTTGCTTAGTATTGGTTTTGGAACATTCTACTGGGACTGACTTTTCTTATCAGATGAATGTTCTATGTACTCCAAGTTTTTGAAAGATGAGTAAAATTTTACTACTAGGCACACACAGGAATAAGTTAGTATACTTGTTGACTAAGTAGATTATATTGAAAAAAAACATGTATTTTCTCTGTCCATATGCTACTACAGGTATTTGCATTCATATTGCAAAATTTAATGAGATTGGGGCCCTATTGAGTAACATAGCACAAGTGCAGATATTTAGAAAGATTTTATAAGACAAGAAGCCATTTACAGTAATAGTAATAGACTATTACAGGAAATTACTTCTTTTGCTCCTGAGAGAGTCATCTCAACACAAATTTATCAGAAAGATCAGATATGAACAGGTCCACAGCCTGTCCAGAATCTGATTGAGCCTAAGTATAAATCAACATTTCTCTGCAGACTGAACTCATTTGTTACCCTTCTGCTCCCATAGCATAGCACCTGCTGTTGTCAAGCACTTCAGCCTGATTCAGTTTCTTTCTATCTATCATCTTTTCTGATTTTCCTGTAAGGAGACTCACCACACTTCACTGTTGCTGTCTATGGCAAAGACACATCTGCAGAACAGTCAGGGTGTGCTTCTGGGAATCACACAGAAAAATCATCCTGGGCTGCTTTTTGGTTTGTTGAGCTTTTACAAGAAATCTAGCAAACAGTTTCAATGACAGTTCTTTTCCTGGATACCATTTACTTTCTATAGACCCTCTAGAAAGAGATACTTGAGGGTCTTAAATGTCTCATTACTAGAAGAATACATTTGGTTTTGATAAATGTCAGATGAAATTTAATATTCATTAGAAAGCAGCTGTCTGCACCCAAGGCTTTTGTTAAGGGTGACTTCAAATGTTTTGGTTTTCTAAAAAAATATGGCCAGCACCACAAGGCACCTGTGCTTGTGATAATGTAGCAGAAGGAAATGCTAACAGAAATTCAGGTTCAATATTGTTTCTGTTGCTGCAGTAGCTGTTTGTGACAGATGGCTATCTCTGAACATCCATGTTATGATTCTGAGGTTGGGTTGAGATTTTTTTATGCACCTTTTACCAGAGCTGTAGGAATAAATTTTGTCTGTGCTTCTGTTGAAACAGATTTTCAGGGGACGATGTAGGGTATTCCCAGACAACCTCATCTTCCAATAAACTGGGCAGAATTAGAGCCCTTTGAAACTGCTCTGAACCCACTGTTGGAAACATCTGAAACTGAAGACATCACTTTCAACTGAGGAATGATGAAAAAGGGCTGACAGGCTTTGTCTGCACTGCCTCTTGTATACTGGCTCAAACTCAGGCTTGGTTTTGAAGGAAGGCTCCATCAGGCTCTGCCAACACATCACTGACTGTGCAGGAATCTTAGCTCTAACCCATCCCCTGGCCAATTCACCACCAGGCAACCCATTCTTCTCCTACACCCTTGGTCTAGGTTTGGAGGTAGAAATACAGTTCAGGTGGTCAGTAGATTGGGCTTTAGCACACAGCAATGTGCTGCAGCCAGCTCCAAGCTTGTGTGGTAGAAGAGACATAACCTTGCAGCCTGTGCAGGGCATACAGGGGATATATTAATGGTGTTATGAGCTACATAGGTCAAATACTGTATTAATAATGGCTGTTAAAACTAGTCAATGAGGTAGAGGGATGAGTTAATAAAATCATTGAATGCCTCTGACTGAGAAATCTGAAGGCTGGCTGGCAAAGCAAACAAAAGGTCAACAGAACTTTAGAGCCATGATGGAAGGATATTTCTTAATTTTGTCTCCAGGTTTCCAGGTACAGGATATTTATGTTTACCCAATTTAAAATTTATTTTTTTTTCTCTTTGAAGTAAGCTAAATTGAATTTTACTTCAGAGATTATTTCAAAATAAAAAAGGTAATGGAAAGCAATTAGTAAGAAAAGTTTTTCAGATACTCAGGGAAGATAAAGACAGCAGGTCAAAGACAAATGCAACAGAAAATTCCACATAATGTGTTTTTACTGTAGCTTTCAGGTAAAGGTGAAGCCAGCAGAATGCAAAATGGATTTGTATAGTACAATGTCAAGCTGCCGGTGAACCACAGATAAAATCCTATTAGTATAAACAGAGAGGATACATGAACTCCTAGGTTTTTGATGATAGGGTTTCTGCTCTTGGACAATGAGCAAATGACAGTCTAAAGTAGATTTAGTAAATAGATTTATATGAAATAGATTTAGTCAGAAGCATTCTTCCACCAGTAAAATAAATAATTCCATTAGCAAATGCTCACTCACCTTTATTATGTACAAATTGTTATATCATCAATACACTCTGCACTAAGTACTCATCTGCATTGCCTTGCTAATAAAAATTCTTCTCCACAGGTACAGTGCTACAAATTGCAAAGAACATCAGTCAGTAGAAGTGGTTTACAAATCAAACCTAGTGGGGCAAAGCAGTTTATTAGTGTGCATCTCATTCTTTGGTGTGTAGGATTACCCACAAGCAGCGCTTGAGCTGTAAGCATTTCTATTTGCAAAGGGTGATGGAAATAACTTCAGGAATGTATACTGCCCATGCTTACTGCACCACAGTAATACTCAGCACCCTCATGTTTAACCTCATGGCTGTCAATGGGACATAGCAGTGAAGAAGTGAGATGATATGACTGAAACACAAATAGCTGGAACAGCTTCCTATCTATGTTCTGGTAGGGTGTGGAATATTTTCCAACCCAGAAAATAGCCTCATTTATGCACGTAAAGGGAGGCTGACCAAAGCCCTGGTTATTGCACAATTGAGAAAACTTCGGAATGAACTTTATTAGATTATATAGTTCTTTTCTATTTCAAACTTCCTCAGCTTTAGGGCATTGGGTAAAATTACTGATCTTTTAGTAAATTATTTCAAATATGTCTTGCTGCATTTTTCATTATGCAAAATATATCTTGTGTACCAGTGCATTCTATTTCAGCGCATTAATTCAGGATCACTTTAATATTAGGAAGGATTTTTATCCCCATCAGTGAAAGAGAAATCCTGACCACTTTTCCCAGAAGTAGGCAAAGAAATGGATTTCCACATCATTTTTTTCCTTGTGCAATTCCACAAATACCCATGTATTCTTTCTGTCATGATTGCAGGGAGTTTCTAACATGCAGGGGAATGTTCTCAAATAATTATTGAACATGGCTTCCCAATGATGAGGCAATAAAACAAATTTGAGATTGTAATTTTTTCTTATTAACTGGTTTCAATTCATAAAAGCAACAGTTTGTTACATTGTTTTGCTACCTTTCTCTTTTGTAGTAATATATGTATGTAATGGTTGATGGCTTCCTACAAGCAAATAATTTGGAAGAACATTACTCTGCTACAAAAAAGGTTTTTTTACATGTTAGTGTATGATGATTCCATTTGTTATATTCTTTTCTGAGTTCTCCTTAGACAATGGCTACTTACAGATGACTGTATATTTTTTTTCTACTGAGAATTTTTAATTTTTATTAATATTTGAGAATCTTCCTCTGCTTTGGATGATTCACCAAATTTGACTGTGGGAGCATCAGATACCCAGTAGAATTTGATTTAGTGCAGGTCTTGACCTAATCCAATAGGTATTAAGCCAAAATAGCCAGTGTTTTAATAAGATCATGTAGGATATTCCAGCTGCCCTATAGATACCAGAACAGAAAGCCTAAGTCTCCTATAGGTCCTGTGTTGTATCTGCCAGACTGTACAGGCTTCTTGACTGGCACTACACCTGTGTGTTCAAGTCTAGATGTCCATATGTGAGCTAGATGTTCCCATTATACCCACCACAGGTCTGGTAAATAGTCACTGGATTGTAGGAAGTTATTTAACTCATTCATCTGTAGATGCTTATATTTCACTGCATAGCTCCCTTGAGTTCATTAGACATCTGTGTTGAGCACAGATGTTACCAGAGAGTAATATTATTTTGTTTTATGTTGTAGTGGAACAGCTGATTTGTAACACCTGCTTGTCTTCATATTTTCAAAAGAGAAATTTTCATCAGATGTACTGACCTCTTAACTTGATGTTGGGTTTAGTATCTGTTTTTTGGCAAAATATTAAGTAGATTATGAATCTTCAACAGACTTGTTTTTCTGGTTCTGACTTGGATCCAGCCAGGATGCTGTTTTCTTTTATATGTCCCTTGGGAATACCTGTTCCTACTTGACTAGCCCAAATAGACAGATTAGCATGGGTTTACCATCTTTGGTGTTGTGTGTAAATTTTCCATATTAAATTGATGCTGGCTCTTCTATCTACTGATCTGAATTTGTTTTTCTGGGACATTATATTGTAGTTTCGAAATGTGTGGTGGTAAGCAATGTGCTTTAAGACCTTGCAGGTATTTCTGGTTAAATTGGAATTCTTCCCCTTTAATTTATGACAGGTTTAATTAAAGTACTTTCCTTTGGTCTAATAATTATAAGATTAGTAATTCTAAGATATTGCTCGAGCTCTTGTGTCATCTTCTGAGGACTACTTAAAAAATGTAACTTTCCATTTATGGAATACAGGGTTTATGTTTTACAGCTACTTGCCATTTATGATTTTAGAACTAGTGGCTTCCATTAACTCTGGCTTCTCTGTATCATCCTCTATTTCTTTTGTTAGTTTGAGTTTGCAGCTAGAGCGTTTATTTATTTTTCAGGTGTTTTTCTTTTGACCTTTCAGAGTCAATAAAGAGTTTTCATCTAAAGTAAGGAAACATTGCTTCAGGCTTCACTTCCAATATTTTTTGTCTCTTTTTCTTTTATATTCCTGCTTTTAGAGATTACATATTTGACCATATGTTGCTGCTTAATTGCTTTTTTTACTTTTATATTTGCATTCTTTTTGCTTGTAAGAAATAGCTAGTGATTTAAGACAAGCATTCATAAAGAAAACCAGCCAGCCATTCACTTCCCCACATTCTTCAAGCCCTTTTTAATACATGCAAGCATATCCAGCGTAGTGAAAAATAAACTGTTTGTTTGAAATGCGGACAGGGCTTGGGCTTGTTAGTTTTTCTGCTCCATTACTCAGCTGGAAAAAGGAACAGGTACTTGTTTACTTCCTGAGTTGTTCTTTGCTTCCACCTCATATTCAGATTGACTCAAGGCTTCCAATGTGAAGGAACCAAGTACATTTCCATGCTGTAGTGTCCATTTTACAGTGGTAACCTTGGGCTGCCTGGAAACAATTTGTTAACCTCTAAATTTCTTATTTCAGTTGCCAGCAGTAGCATCAGTTGATCTGCTGAAGTAAAATTCTGCCTTGGTTTTGGCTGGGATAAAGTTCTTCTTTTCTTAGTAGCTGACAAAAAAAAAAAAAAAAAAAAAAAAGAAGTGGGGGGGAAGGGGATACATGAAAGAGCATTTTAAAGACAAAGTGGAGATAGTACAAAATGAAAAGAGAAAACAGCCTTTCCTTGCCCTCACATTTTTTCCAGGCTATATTTAGCAATTTTATGTAGTAATCCTACTTGTAAAATGTTACAGAGAACCTGCCTTATGGGATCATAAAGTTCAGGAGTTTAGGTGATTGACTGAATAAAGTAGGGATGCTAATTCCTGAGACGTGCATTGTGGCACAACTCCAGCAGAGCAGGCCGAGGGGCGGGGTGCAATACTGTGGCTGGGCAATAAGCCAGTGAACTGCATCATTGTAATTGCAGATGAAATAATAATTATTTGTGATAGCTTGCTAATCAGTGAAAGCATGGAAAAGGCTCCTGACAAGCACCATCAAGGTAATTAAGGTGAAGCATTGAATTTGCATAAATTTACACTTTGATCACTGTTCACAAGATACTGTCTCTTGAAATAGACTTGGCTGGTTTCAAGATGAGCACTAAATCAAAGCAAAGGAGTGCAATAACTGCACAGCATCAATAGTGCTTGCAAAATACAGATGCACCTTACATAGGCAATTATCTAAAGAATCTATTGTCCTTAATCAAAGGATGATATTCAAGTTACTTTTTCAAATTACCAAAGAGTCCTAGTTAGCATATTAACATTCTGCTTTTCAGGTCTTTAATGAACACACACACACACAAAA
>VWYO01006973.1:56883-72610 GCA_013400275.1 Rhadina sibilatrix | reverse complement strand
AATATTTGATTATTCACTTTTCTTATAAAAACCCCTAACCTACTAAATGAGGACAGCTGAAGGTATCATTCCTCATATTATTTTGACATACATATGCAAGCTGTCTGGGAAAGATCTATTTAATAGGTTTCTTTAGGAGCTGCCAATGTGATCCTCTCACGATCTCAGGCTCTAAGTCACCACCTCTGAGGGAAGGTTAAGCTCTAGTCCTTCAGGCTTCTAAGCAGGTTTCCTGACTATCAGCTGCCAGAGTAATTCTGGTGATCAGGCCTGCAGCCAGAGCTCTGTGGTCTGCCTTAGCTCCAGTTCTGTGATTTTTTTTCCCTCTGGAAAAGAGCAATGGGTCTCTTGACAGTGCAGTCTCCTAAAGGAAATAACAGTTTATGTAAAACAAAGGACTTTAAACTCTCAAAGCAAAAAAAAAAAGAGCAAAAATCTTTGTGTAAAAAGAGTGTACACATCTATTCACTCTTCCCTAAGGTTTATTATTTATTGGAAAAACCCTACTGAGAGTTCCGCAGTCCTTCTTTCTGTCAACATTTCTCTACAGATCTTTCTCAACTCATTTTCCACTCCATTTTCCACTCCATTTTTTACTATTTTTTTAAGCTTTTTTTTTTTTTTTTTTACAGATTTAGGGTGATCATTTTATTAAAAATAGCAATGGGTTTTAAACTAATTATATGGTCAATCATAATTTCTGAATATTTGGATTTATATTATATTGCTGGTTGCTCTGCTTTTGATTTTTTTTTTTTTACAGGAAACTTCTTTCCTCCTTTGCTGTGCATGTAATACTGATACTCCTAAGTATTTCAGAATCAATATATAATAATGCAAATATTCTGTATGTTTCATGTGGGTAATCATCACATATGCACATGAAATAATGATTTAGATGCTAAATAATTTTAGCCACCCATTCTAGAAATTTTCTATTGCCTGCTTGTGTTCTTACCTTATCTTCTACTTACAGTTATATTGCCTAAAATTGTAATCTGCTGTGAAGTTTTTGCATCTTATTTATTTATTGCCTTTTATTTTACTTCTGACTTTTGCATGGTCATTCACTAGCAAAGTTGTAAACCATGCTGTCATGTTTATGTTTGTCTTTTTTTTGTTTTTAATTTTAGCCATGTAAGTTATTTTTTATGTAGATACAAAATTTTAGTAGAAATAAAATGTATTTGTCTATTATAGAATGTGCTTGGCATGTTTTTATATTGTACTTATTTAGAAAGATGATCTCTTAAAGGTGTTGCTCTGACACAACCATGAAGAACATAGAGTTTGCTTTTGCACTGCAGCAATAAACATATCCACTTAGGTACCAGAGATTTTATGCTAAGACAGATCTCAAATGCATGCTGCATTTGTATTCCAGGCAACCTCCACACACCAATGTAATTACTTGATTAAGAGCAAGTCTCATTATTGTATATGAGAACATTCCACACACAACTCTCCTGGTGATACACATACTGTACATGTCTTAAAAGTGTCATCTGTTCTGTCATTGTTTTTCACCTGCTTATTAATAAATAAATCAAGCTACTTTACAGAATACTAGAGAGTTAGGGCATGAGATACATACCAAATGATGAAGCTAGCTTCCCTACTATAAATTCGATGATCTTATCATATAAATATAACTCAGAAGTCATATCTCAGATTAATGTAAAAAGTTTGTGAGAAATTTGATAAAACCAGAACTATTTTGGAAGTTCTGTTTTGAATGCCTGGCCCCAGTAAATCTATAATAAATAATAAATACATACTGGTTTTAAGCCAGTATGGCCAAGGTTTCACTGATGGTATTCTGAACTATTTCTTTAAAATTCATTCATTTAGCTTTTTGAACTCAGGATATCTTGGTCTTTTTTTTTTTTTTTTTTTTTTTTTTTTTTTTTTTTTTTTTTTTTTTTTTTTTTTTTAGNTTTTTTTTTTTTTTTTTTTTGCTACTGGAACGAGATGTGGCAAGGAAAAGAAGAGAAGCTAGCATAAAATATACATAACAAAAGTGTGCATATTTTTCATAGGGATTTTTTAATGAGGGATTAGTTACATAGGAGCTTTAGGGATTAATTAACCAATACCTAATTAAAGCAGGGTTCTAAAGTGGATTCTCTGTAAATCTGAAAGTCATGTTGAAGGAGAAAAAGTAGAAAAATGAAGTGATGTGCAGTGATGTAAAGTAATGGGTCATTTCTAAACTGAGGCAATATGTCACATCAAAAAGAATGGGGAAAAAACGGGAAAAGAATCTAGAAAAGTGGGAACAGGACTTTGTTGCTGTCTCTCTATTGCTTTTGATTTTAATAGAAAAAATGTCTTATTTGTCTGGCCCATACATTGACCCATGTTTACAAACATACATACACTTTGAAAAGCTATCTATTTGTACAATAAGGCTTCCTACAATGCAGGCAAGAGGGTCTTGCTGTGTTTCTTCTTGACTCACTGAGGATGGGGGAAAAGACAAGATAAGAGGAGGCACTGATACTGAAGTTTACTCTCATTATTGCACTTATGTTCATTCTCTTCTGTGTATTATCCCCAATTTTGTATCAGTTTCTGTGACCTGATACTTTCACTGCATGTTCTTTCTATACACTCTGTGCTCCAGTGCCTTTATTTAGAGTATTTTTGAGCACAGTCGCTTAGAGTTTCATGATAATGAAAATAAGATGTTTTCTTAGAGGAGTAACATGAAAAACACAGTGACTCCATAAAATAACATCCACTTGTATTTTGATTTTTTGACAATTTTCCCAAGTAGCATGTAAAACAGAGCCAGTATTTTGGGGGAGGTGGGAGGAACCCTGCATGGTCTTAAGCTTTTCATTTGAAAACTAGTTTCAACAAAAATTATAAATCCAGTGTAAGTCCTTTTTTTCCTCCTTCCACCAATCTTAAGGTTAAAATGAGCTTTAATGCATTTTTATTTAACGCTGCTATATAATATTGACTATAAAAATTCACCTTGCAATACCTTCATTGAATCTAATAATTTTTGGATGAATAAGTACAGATTTTACATAGAGAGTCTTAGCTCAAAAACTTTTATGAAGGTGCCTCCATCATTTCTCCAGGGAAGTTTCTCAAAAGGTTAATCACTGCTAGAATATGTCCTTCTTCCCTTTTAAATTTGTCTACCTCCAATTTTAGCCCTTTAATTTTTTAATGGTTTTGGAAATTCATGGTCAGATGGTTTTGCAGCATGGTAAAACACTAAATCTTCATCAAGGTCATTGCTTCTTTCTAGGATGTTCAACAATCTTTTGTCCCTCCATATTTATGTCTTTTCAACTGACTCTAGGAAAAATGGTAGCAGACAGAGCCCATTATTCCTCTCTGACTCTGACCCTCTTAAAAATGGTTTCCCTCAATTCAAAAATGCCCCCTACTTTTATCTGTCACTTCACCAGTCCTTGGTAGTCTATAAACTGTGATGGAAAATTGCTTATATTTTCTTCACATCTCTGATGGAGACATTGAGTTGCATTGGATTGAGGATCTATGTTCATTCTGTGATTTCCTATTAGTGATTACATTTTGTTATCCACCAGTTATCACTTTGTCATCTATTGATTAGGTACTACATTGATCTTGAATAATGCTAATTCCTTTAATCAGAATGTTGTGTGGAAAAACCCAGTTTTGCTGACCACATCACAACCCAACAAAGCCTGTCTCTTTTCATAAGAATTGACTAAACTAAAATATATATATATATAATCAAAGGAAAAAAAATCTGTTGTTTAATGTAATATTTGTCTGATTGTATAGAACAGTCACAGGCTCAGGAGTACTGTTTGCACTGAAAAGACAACCAATCCCAACAAAAGCTACTGTGATCATGCCAGTGTCTAATGTAATGCATTATATCACTCTGGAATCAACACAGCACAGCTTTGCCCAACTAAATACAAGAGGAACATATTCAGCTGTGAGAATGTGTTCCATAGAATTAAAATTAGAGAATGTACACTATCTGTAGTTGAGAAGTAATGTCACGTTGTGTTCTGCTCATCTTGTGTTGTTAAATTTCACAAACAGAAATGCAGTGGCTGTCACTCCAGGAATCTTGGTTGCCTTTTATTTCTATTACTTCAGAAAATGGGATTTTTAAAAATTTTCTTTGCAGCAGTACCTTCTAGTGGTGATGTATGTTTCAAATACACAACTATCTTACTGCAATTGAACTAGAAAGCTCCAGATATGGCACTTTTCTTTTAAATCCTCTTAAATAAAACTGACTTCAAACCAGGCATTGGGTGAAGTTTTGTCTATTTATTTAATTATTATTCTCCATTAGAATTCAGAATTAGAAACAGTATTATAATTTTCTCCATAGTCAATGTTCAAATTCATAGTCATAATCAAAAGTTCATATTTAGCACATACCAGTGATAACTATTACCTGTCTCACCCAAAAATTTGTCTTTCCTTTTACACAGTGCAATGTCAAGATTAAAATCCTACCATGAATATACTAAACAAGTGATCTTTCCATGCCTTAAGTGGACTGTAGAATTATACTGAAGTACATTTCAAAGGCAATGTCAGTACTTGTTTTTGATGGAATTCCTTAAATCTACATATACATGAAAAACAGTAAAGCTGATTGAAAAAATTTAAACTTTGAAAATGTCCAGAAAATATTTTTTTCAGTGATATACAGCAACTAAAGGAATTTAAATACTCCATGAGTATGTATAAATGACATTACTTTTAACCCACAATTTATTTTTCTAAATCATATCATAAGAATTTAATATGTTATTTGCTATGTTTGATTTGTACTATTTTATTTTAGGGAAAAATAGAAAAAAAAAAAAAAAAGCCAAAATTACCTCTTCAGACTCACTGGAAGCCTTACAATTGCAATGGTCAACAATAGAATGAGGTTAAGAGAACTATTGGCACAAAACTAGGGAAACAAACCTCTATCACTTCTCTCTCCTGGGGGTATATATGTATATATATATACTGTTTTTTCATCCCAGCCTTTAGAGGAGCTCAGTTGTCTAAATTTACTAAAGAAGTTCAGGGAAATTATCAATACTAAAGTAGATCTTTTGGGAATGTTAAATTTCAAACAACTAATACCTTTATAGAAAAAGCAATATTCATTCCTTCACCCACACTTGGTAACTAACATAATCACAGTGCTAATTCTGTGTTTGGTTTTGATTTTTGCATTATGAGGCCAAACTGCTCTAATTTGAAACAGACCTTTGGATGAACTATTTCACAGACAAAAAATTCACTCCTACCTACATGACACTTCTAATATCCTAAATAGTCACTCCTACAGCTCACTGAAGGACTCCTCTGAAGATACGTCCTTCTGTGCAATGCTTTCATGAACTTCAGGTTAAGGTTTATATGAAAAGATGGCAGATGGTCAAATTAGAGGAAACTGAGGGTTTTTTGTATTTGCATTCTAATAGGAATTGTAACTGTAAATTATAGGGTAAAATAGAGTCCCTGCTCCCTGGATGGAATGCAGTTGGCATGCTCAACAGTTATTCCATGATAATTCCTCACACTCATGATCTGCATCCATCCCTCCTGCTCCTGCTGAGGGGGATGGAGCAGAGAGGGGAGCAGAGTGGAGACATCGTGGCCTGACTGTTGCAATCCTTGCAGGGAGGGGAACTCGATGCTCCTTTGCAGCTGAGAAATGTCCCAGCACCTGTCAGGCAGGGCAGACAGGGGAGATGGCCTGATGGTGAGCCAGCAGCTGTGGTAAAATTGCTCTCCTCCAATGAGCTTGGTTCATTGTAACCTAACTGCAATATCAAGGCACACCTCCATCCCAAAGTTACCCCTGTCCTGGGATATGACCACCCCTCCCTGGGCATGTGCTCTGTACTTTATTGACTGTACCTTCAACAGAAAAGTGGGAGAATTTTGCACTAATCAGTAAAAAAGATATGTATGATTAGAGTCACTCAAGCTCCACCTAAACAGAAAAAATAATATAAAAATAAGTTGATAATAGGGAAAGATTAGAGAACTAGAAAACATAACTGCTGGGATCAGTCGATGGGCTGAACTGTCATCTCACCCATAGGAACACCTATTGGGTAAAAACTATACTCTTTGTGTTCTGAATATTTTAGTGGGGAATACAGATTGTATATGTATTACTTTGAATATGTTTTTGCAGTCAGATATTATCACCAGCAATCCTCAAACTTTAACCTGTCATAATTTTCTATTAATAAATAGTGTTATTCCACAAATTCTGGGCGTGAGTCCTTCATGGGTGCTGGCAGCAGCTGGAAGTGGGCAACATACTTGAGTAAAGTGGAAGACCCACTAAGGGACCATCAAACGGGAAGACCTGCTGAAGGGTCTCCCTTATGCTGTTGGTGTGTCCCTGAATAAGTCAATCGAGACACCCTCTGAACGAGCAAGACTGCTTGGTGAAGGGTTTCCATCATGGGATGTTGAGAGGCTGGTCAGGCACAGGCTTTTCTGATAGTCCAGGCAAAATAAGAGTAACAATAATCCCAGTAAAGGTGCACCAAAGGAAAAGAGTTGCTGGTTACTTCCCCAGCAAGACCCAAGGCTCAGAAAAGCAGAGGCACTGAAGTAAATCACCATTCACTGACTATGCAGCTCTCTGCCATGGGACCTTGGAAAGGAGCTGTGCAAATTCAAGTGGGACAGGGCTCCTAGAGCTCCTGGAGGCCTATTTCCCTCTCCTTATACCCTTCTGGAAACACTCTGCTCTCTTGGAGCACTGACAGACAAATCAAATACTAAGGGTTGAGTAAATCTCCCTATGCTTAAGGTTGAGGTAATGTCCCCTTTTCATGTGACAGGGTATAAGTGAAACAAGTATTTAAAGTATTTTGGGACAAATGGAGAGAAGGAAGTTCAAACCTGAGCAATTGTGTCGAAATACACAATTAAGTGGTTTAAGAAAACATGGCTTTAATGCAGAGTTAAAGGAAAACCAGTGATTTGCTAAACATGTATCTGGACAGGAGGAGTTAAATGACTAGCTGTGGTAATGCTGCAATCAGAAGGAAAAAGATCCTTTTCCTAGAATAGTACTTCAAGCAACTGTAAAGCTATTTCTAGTTTTAAAACTTATGTCAGTCAAACATACCTAAAAATAACTGTTATCCCCAGAAAATTTGCAAATTACAAGATGAAAGAAGCATTGTTGACGTGTGAAGCAGTTACTTGCATTCACCTTCTGTGGATTTCTCTAGAGTTCTGTCACATCTAGTCTTCAGCTAGTATGAGCAGGGGATGTGCGTTCTGTTCTAGAAGAAAATACCATCACTAACATGATTAGTGAACCAGATTTTTATTTAAGTACAAAACATTCATGGTCTATAAACTAGCAAAGTGCCTTTAAATTACCAACTTGAATAAGTACTTTGCAGAAGCAGTGTTCTAGCATTAGCAGTTGTTAGCACAATGTGGATGAACAGCTAGCAGATTAGACCTATTTACCTGTATTCTTTCCTGTTTAGAGTGTCATTGTTATTGGTAATTTGAAAGAGCTTAAGGGAAGTGAGAGAGAGAAATAAAATACAAGGATAAAGTGGAATGAGAATAGTGTACAGAAAATACTCAGGATAGAAAGCTATGGTAATGGTTTATAAAATTTTTTTATTGTTTGGAGTTTTTTGTCCAGGAAGAACATCCACTGCCCCATGCTAACAGATAAACTAGTTTTGTTATGAGTCAAAAAAAACCCTAAAAACCAAATCAAACCAAAAATATGAAAAGGGTTAGATATAGATGCTACAAAGAGACAATAATGTAAAAGATTTATTGATATTTGAACAGTAAATGTCAGAAAAATATGACCGAAATTACAATTATACAGAAGAAATAAACTAGACATATTTATAGAGTTATGTCATGTCATGTTTCTAGTTCATATGAAGGGGATAATCTACAAATAGACAGAGGTTTTTGGAATGTTATGAGGAGGACTGGAAGGCCATAGATGTGCTCTGCATTTCTCTACCAGCCAGGTGGAAAGAGTGGGTAAAACTAAGGTATACAGAACATTAATTTCCAAGTTGTTAATTTTAGTTGTTAATTTTAGGTGCTTTGTAGCCTTTGCACAAAAGACATCATTAAAAAGCTATTAATGTTAACACAGTATTTTGTTTACAGTAATAAGATTGCTATCTACTGAACAATTGGATAATTATACCAGTTGTGATTATTGGTTGCACTGATGGGAGGATTTAAAACAAAATTACCTGATCAAATTTTGTTATTGAATTTTAATTCACTTTTGGATATTTTTCTTTTCTGTCTGAAACACATAATCCTTTTTACTCAGTTTATTTAAAATGGTAGGAGCTTGTATAAACTTTAAACATTTGTGGGGAGGAGTGGGGCTTGGGGCTGTCAGTCAGTAAAACTTATTTGTGCTGTATATTACACCTAATATACACAACTGATAATGAGGATGGACACTTTTTCTATGGAAACATATCAGTGACTAAAGTAAAAAAAATAATAATAATAAAAAAAATCACAGACTCATACAGAATCTCAAAATGGTTGAGGCTGGGAGAGCTTTTTGGAGGTAATCTGATCCAATCCTGCTGCTCAAACAGGGCCACTTGAAGCACATTGCCCATAACCATGTCTGCACAGCTTTGAATATTTCTGAGGAGGGAGACAACCACCTCTCTGAGTAAACTGTGCCAGTTCTAGGTCATCCTCAGACTAAAAAAAATTTCCTGATGTTCAGAGGAAACCTTCTGCAGTTAAGTCTGTGTCCATTGCCGGTGCCTGGCTCCATCTCCTTTGCACCCTCCCTTTAAGTATTTATTAATAAAGCTAAGATCCTCCTTCATCCTTCTTGTCTCCAGGCTGAAGAGCCCCAGCTCTTTCAACTTTTCTTCACATGTGAGGTACTCTGGTACCTAAACCATCCTTGAGACCCATTTGCCTTCTTTGCATCAAGAGCCATTACTGATTCATGTCCAACCTAGTGTCCACCAGGACCTCCAGGCATTTTCTGCTGAGCTGCTTTGCAGCTGGGGTATCCCCAGCATGTATTGGTGCCTGGAATTGTTCCTCTTCAGACTCAGAATTTCCTAAGTTTCCTGATGTTTCTCTCTCTGACCATTGAGGTCCCTCTGGATGGCAGAATGGCCATGACATCAGCCACTGCTNTACATTTTGGATCCTCTCCCCGATGGGTTGTTTTCTCAATCCTCCCCGTGATTGGTCCAAGCTGTTAGCCCCACCTATCCTAAACCCTATATAACCCTGCACTTTTAGCCCCTTTGGGGCATTCAGTCATCGGTTCCTGTGGTATACGGAGTCTTCTAGACTGGACATCTGCCTCCTGCTCATTCCAGTGTCACCTGGAGAAGAGCTGCTGGGAAGAGCTGCTTAGAGCAGCCTCACAAAAGAGCTGATAGGGAAAGAGCTGCCGGAAATAGCTGCCTTGTGCAGCTTCACAAAAGAGCAAATCACCACCGAGTGCCTGTGCCCCTCAGAAGCCTGAGCCACCCATTCCGGGACAGTCTCGCTGGGGAAGGTCGCGGCACCAGAGTGACCACTAGAGCGGTCACCGGCGGTCGGCGGCATTACAGAAGAGAGTGTCACAGACACTACTGTAGTTCAGCCTCTGCTCTCCCCAAGTCTACCAGGCCAGTCACTTCATCAAAGACGTTTACCAAGTTGGTAACACAAGACTTTCCACGAGTGAAGCAATGCTGAGTGCTCCTCATGGTTTACTTGTCTTTAATGAGCCTGGAAATTATTTTCAAGATTAGCTCCTACAACACCTTTGCAGAGATCAAAGTTAGGGTGACCAGCCGATAGCTCCCTGGGTCCTCCTTCTTGCCCTTCTTGAAGACAGTGGCATTAGCTTTTCTCAAGTCTTCTGGTGCTTCTACAAGTCTCCCTGATGGATGAAAGATTATGGACAATGGCCTTAAAATGATTTCTGCTATCTCCCTCAGTGCTCGTGGATGCATTCCATCAGGGTCCATGAATTTATCTTCCACCAAAAGTATGTGAAAGCAAAACTTCCTGGAAGAATAAGTTTCCTGGCTTGTACATTTTCTGGATTGCATATCTTTTACTGGCTGTGAAGATGTCTAGTTAATTTTCTATGTTATGGTTGTCTAGTAGAATTATCTGTTTCCAAACATTGTTTACAGACGTCAGATTAGGTCATTTGACCCAGCATGCCATACACTAAGCAGAATATAAATGAAATACCTGCATCTTCCAATCCAGGAGATGTCACAGTATCTAATGTACATTATTCTAAAGGTACTAAATGTTTACTACTGATTTCCCTTAGCTTTTATTTCTGTATTGTTTCAGTACTATAAAACAATATAACATTCTTAAGAGAACTGTCATACCAAAATAGAAAATTGCTTATAGTTAGTCCTGATTTGTTAGTCCTTCTTCTGACTTTCTGAAATTAAAGGATTGTGAAATAGTACAATAAGATAACAAATTAGATAAAAGAATGCTTATTGTCATTATTACTAGGCCAATATTTTTTAAACACATAACAAAACTAACGATTAAGATAGAATAAGTTACTTAGCTATATTATAGCTAGCAATAACAAATGCACGTATTTGTGGGTTTATGTATAATACTAATGGATTAGTATTTCATATGTTTATTGGGCTGCCAAGCTAGAAGACCTTCTCAGTGTCCCAAATATGTCCAGCATTGCTCAGGCAATTAAGGTAACATATGTTTTAGCAATTGAGCCTCATCTGTGTTTTTAGCTACATTCATGAATAAGAAAGACTTAAACGTGTGTGTTTTAACACCATAAATTGTCTATTCATATTTTCAGTAGCAAATAAATGGCTTGTATTTGAATGAGTAAAAATAACTCCTAGTGGTCCAATAGGGAAGAAACCAAACCAACCAAAAAATTCACTGCAAAACAAAAGGCCAAAAAGCCCTAAAAGCAGCACAGGGTTTTGGTTACACTAAAGTGTCAGCCTTTGGAATAATCTTCCACACTCCCATATAACAATAGTTTCTCTAAAATGCAGCATCTAGTTGAGTTTTTGGTAACCTCCTGTTTGACTAAATAGTCTTCTGAACAAAATACTATAAGCAGCATCAAAATGCCTAGAAGTCATGTCTTTCCCTACATAAAGCATTTTCAAAATAATTGGGTATTACTAGGAAGTGTTGGCATTCAAAAAAGGACAAAATTACAAAATTATCTCAGATATTATTCAAGACGCCTGTTAAGGAGTGTCTCATCTGCATTATTACATCATAGGTGTTCCCTGTAGAAAGCCACCAACCCCAGGTTTCATGGATCACAAGCTTGACAAAAACGTATTTGTTGTGGCCATACCAGGAAGCCTAACTGGAGAATCAAAACGATTAAAAGTGAAAGAATGTATGAAAGAGCGTATGTTCAATTCAATGTTCAGCTATATGCAGATCTGTCAGTGTTATTGTTAAACTCTCCTGTCTCAGATACAAATGGTTGGGTAAACAAAAACAGAGCTCAAAAAGACACAGAAGGTCTTTCTTTGTTCTGAAACTTTCTTTACAATAAATGTGAGATGAATAACATTGATAACGGCAAACATTAGAAACACTTTATGTGCAGTGTGCAGAGTGTGAAAGAGAAGAGACACTAGTTCAGCCAGGTTTGGAGAGACATGAGCCAGAGTTTATCCTTCATCTTTGGCTCACTAATTGGTTTCCCACATTGGCAGTGAACAGAACCAGATTTCAGTGTCCTACATCTGAATACTGGGCTACTGAATATAAAAGTCAGCTGTGTCTTCTCTAATCTTGCTTTGTTCTAAGTGCTGCCTGGCAGTGATCTTCTCACAACTATGAGATCCCTGTGCTTCTACAGAAGCAGTGTGGATGAGAACATACAACAACCCTCTAGACTCTGGATCACATTAGCTGTCTGGGTGCAGTCATTTTCAAAAGAAACCACTCAAACAGTATTGAAAATAACCCTGGCTGTTTTCACTGATGAAGGTTCATATGCCTGAATATTTGATACTATTAAGAGGCACTTAAAGAAGTTGTGGACTTTTGCTGGGAGGTTGCAGGGGCGTAAAAACCAAAGTCTAAGGCTTAGGCAAACTTAACCCTTCTTACATGCTAAATCAAGATCTGAAAAGCAGATGTGATCCACTATTCTGAAGACATCTCTCCATAAAAATGTTTCTCTTCAGATGAAAGTTCCCGTGAAACCTGATGCTTGGCCTCTGCATAGTTCATTCTACAGTTCCTGTCTGTCCATGTGCACTGAAATGTGAAGGGGTGACACTTCACCTGATGTGCTGTTTTCCATACTGGCAACCAGGCATGGTCGTGGTAACACTTTGTTTTCTTCTGACTTTAAAATACTAACCCTAGAACTGAAGACTGAGATCAGCTCACTCTCACGTGGACTAGAGATTAGAGCAATAGTCCAAGGCTTCTTAAAACACTGTGTTGTCATACATAGAAATAAATGTTTCTGGCTCTGAACCGTGCCTTAAGAGCAGTAGCTAACACTTTGTCATTTAAATTTCATAACACTCCCTAGAATCAGATGAATCATTTTGCATTGATTTTTCAAGGATGCGAGCCTATATATATGTAACTCTCAAATAGGAGGCAAAGTGGCTGTTGTTCAGGTTGACTTGTTTCTGACAGATAAGAAGAAGAACAGGAAACTTCTGTCAAACTTCTATTGGTTTAAAGTCAAAGTCTATTTGAATAACACCATCATGAATCCCCAGATTACAAAATGGTGCCATTATTGGCAAAGGCCATATAACAGTAATTATTAGTAATATTAATAAAAAATTTTCTTCATTTGATTTCCAAATTTTTCACTTTCAGATAAAAGGAAAAGCATATGTGATGGTGCACTATAAAATTTAAGGCAGCTCAAGAGCTAGCAGCTGGTCAGACACATTGAAACACAGAAAAGTAACAGACATTTATATTTAATTGATCCTATTTAGCCAAGAACAATATTTTAGAGAATACCTCCATTGTTCTGTGACAGAGGTGTTAACTGGGTGAATGGGATCGATCAGTGATGAGATTAAATGTAAATTGCTATTAAAGGTCTGCTACCAGCTGAGCAGCTAAAAGAGAGAACTGTGATTAAATGGGTATGGTTACCCAGCTGAAAAAAGATTTGGGTCCTACTGCTCAAGACTACTGATATATTTGCCCCATTTCGCCAGGCATGTAAAAATTACTGAAAAAATGGCAATGCTACTGTTCCCTCACAGACCTGGAAAATAAGAACTTTCCTTCTCTGTTGTGCGAAGTAGTAGGTGAATATAGAGTACTGAAATTCACCATTTCAAACCCTGTAATGCAAACGCAGAAATCAGCAACAAGAGGGAGGGAGAGCCCAGAGGTCTCCTTTTACATAGATTCCAAATAAAGATTTCCTGTCAAGGAAGATAACAAAAACCTTGTTGCATCTAACCACACAAACACGAGTTCCTCAGGTTATGGTGAGCCCCTGGGGAGGTATTGGTCTGGGTTTCCATCATCTTGCCATGTCCCATGCCATGTCTTCCCAATCTGCTAGTTGATCTGCTTCATAAACTTTCAGTCAAATGTTAAATCTAACTTGGCTTATTTTCCCTATAGTAGACTAGGGAGTGATCAAATTATTATATCAGCTGGCAAATCTGAGGCAATGGTCATCCTCAAGCATTCACTCTCTGGGGCAATCAAACAAGTGGTGGCCTGGAGCTGATACACTTTTGCCATGGAATAACTGGAGCCAAAACAGGATGTATAGTTTCATATTAGTTATAAATGTATAAAAATTTAAAAAAATGCCAAGTCTTTGTTTGGTCACTTTTTCTTGTGTGTTTAATTTATAAATTAGCCACAAAAGAAGAAATATTGAAAATACCAAAATCTTATATCTGAAATCCTAATCTGATATTTACTGAGAACTGCAAAGAGGTCTTCACCTCAAATTCACTATCCATGATTCACTTTAGTTTTGATCAATACAAACAGCTTTTCTGCAGAAACGATGCTGAACTGGATGGACAGCACATCTTTTTTAGGACATTTACAGCATTCTTTTATCAGCAAATATATTAATCATGAGGACCATTAGGAGAAAGCTGTGTCACATCCAAGATAACTCAAGGGATAACAATTAAGACGTCTAGAGAAAAATTAGACAATCAGTCTTCCAGAATGACAACAATAATTGGTTTATGTAACTCCCTATCTAGTAAAGCAAGAATTAAGAAGAGCAAAAAATAATAAATTTTTTTGAGACTCATAAATTTAATTTTTGTTTAAGAAGGAAAAAGTTTCAATGATTTAAGTATTTCATCAAGAGTAAATTTTTCCTCAGCACCAGGAAACCTATTCCAGTAATTAACTAGTATGATATCTCCCATAACTGAATCAAAGTAAACAACTATTGTATTTCTTTCATTTCTAAATATTTAGAACTTGTAACTTCTCAGATCATAAAGAACTGGGTTCTTATCTTCTTTGTCTTAAATACAAACTAATATATGACTCTAAACAGAGGGAAAATGGTGGCAGGCATTTATGTCACTTCAGAAAACAATCAGCTAGAGATGGAATTGTTATCATCAGGAAGGGAGTGTTAATCTCCAAATTTGAACCTCATCACATTCAGGCTTTAAAAAAGGAACAGAGATATAACTGATTTATTGTCCATCCAGTGTAATATGTCTGCAACTCTCATTTTTTATCCAGGATTATAAATGTTGAATACACCTGAGGATGTGTGCAGCATTGCAGAGGGCAGCATACATGACAACACAGGAAGAAACAAATCTGAAAGTAGCTTCATAATATCTTTTCACAGTCATCTACAGTTTTCTAAAAGTAAACTGTATGTTGCACAGTTTCTTTGTTGATCAGTATCATACATATTTGCTGAGCACATGCAATTTTTCCTCTAAGAATTTGTTATACAGCAATAAGCCAAGAAAAAAAAAAAAAAAAAATTACCATTGATTGTATAAAAAACAGGAAAAAAAACCTCACCAAAAAAATTTGCAACTTGAGATTAGATATTCTGCCCAGATCCATTATTTTTTTTAACATTATACAAGAGCAAAAGCTGATAGGATAATGTCATGCAACCTTTACTGTGGAAGGTACAGAATATAACATACATACTCTTCCATAGGCCGCACTTTTAAAGTAATATCTGCTATAAAGAATTAGATAAATAGTTCTCTAGCTATACCTTGTTTTATATTTATATAAATAATGTGTATTCACACATTATTTATGCTATAGATGATAGATTAAACATTACAAACATACTGCATTATTGTGGGGTCCTGTATATTACTAGCTTTTCTCCCTCCTTTCTCCAGGAATAACTTAGTTATCACAGATCACCACTGCACTAGATTAATAACAAATATATCTTATCTCATTACCTGAAAATCTTTTATCTAGAGAAACTAGAATACAATTAAAAGCTACGCGAGGCACCAAGGGAAGCTCTGTGGCTAAACCAGTTTATCAGAGTAAGATGTTGTTTTCACAGTGATTTATGCCTCAGAGCAAACAGAGACTGCTTGCTGTGCTCACAACCCTTTAAGGAGACAAAAGAGAAAATCTGCCAATCTAATAGTTCTGTGACTATCATGCATGGAGAGTTGTTCCATTAGATACAATTTCGCAGCAGCTTCCAATTTCTGTTTGATATGGCTGCTTAATGGTTTGTTGGTTTTTG
>VWYO01006973.1:29416-56873 GCA_013400275.1 Rhadina sibilatrix | reverse complement strand
TTTTAGTGTTTTTTGTTTTTTGTTTTTTTTTTTTTTTTTTGTTTTTTGGGTTGTTTTTTTTTTTTTTTTTTTTGGTTTTGGGGTTTTTTTATCCCAGTTAGTTATCAAATACAGTACAGAAACTGTATTTTGAAGTAGAATACTTTAAAGGAAACATTTAATACAATTCCCTTTTGCTATAAAGGGGGAAAATAGACAAACTGAAATAAATGTATATTCTATTGAAAATAAAGCCTGTTTTACGAAGGGAGAACAGAATGGAAGCCTGAGAGCATTAATCTGTTGCTATATTGACATATTTTGGTACTGTAGTAACAGGATGATGTTTGACATTTTGCTAATAAGAATAAGTAAGATTTGATTTTTCTCATTTGGGTTGGGACTTAGTGGGAAGCGGCTGGTTCAAAGAAAGTGTGTATCTTACCCCACAGCACTCCAGCAGTTAGCATGACTAGCAAACTGGGAATGATGGATGAGGAGAAGGCTGAGGTACTCAAAATTTTTGCTTAAGTCTTCAATGACAGCATTTCTTTCACATTTCTCAAGTGGTTGAACTGCAAGACAGGGGATAGGGGAGGAGAGTTACCCCCTGTGTAAGAGAAGGCTGAGTTCATGACCACCTGAGGAACCTGGATATTCATAAGTCTATGGGACCCAAAAAGATGTATCCTAAAGTCCTGAAGGAGTTAGCTGATGTAGTCACCAAGCCGCTCTCCTTGATATTTGATATGAGCTGTTCAGCATGGAAAACAGAAAACTACAGAGAGACTTTACTGGGGCCTCTGAATACCTAAAGGAGGCTATTGAAACCTGGGGGACAGATTTTTACCAGGCCCTGTTGTGATAGGTCAGGGAGAAATGGTTTTATACTGAAAGACTGTATATTTAGACTAGAAGTAAGGAAGAATTTTTTTATGATGAAGGTAGTGAAACACTGGAATAGGTTGTCCCACCCCTGGAAACATTCAAAGTCAGGTTAAAGGGGAGGACTGAACAACCTGATCTAGTTGAACATGTCCCTTCTCATTACAGTGAGGATTGGACTACGTGACCTTTTAAGGCCCTTTCCAATCCAAGCTATTCTATGTTTCTATGATTAAAACTTGACAACTTTTCGTGGTTTAGGAGAGGTTTGTACACCAAAGCAGAAAAGTAACTATTACTAGATGGTCTGGCTGACTCTAAGCAATTTTCATGCATATATAGTCACCACCAATATGTTTGATCTATTTTCTTTTAAGAAATGCTCTCATGAAATCATCCATTTCTTGAAGGACCCAAGTCAATCTTTTGAGATCATAGTTTTCTCTCATCTTTCCTGGTTCACTAGCTTAGCATGAAAAAAGATGCATCTCTTTCTACAGTGAGTTTTGCAATGGGAAAACAGTATTTTCTATTATATCTTGCTACTTCCAGTACTCCAACCCAAACAACCACTGATAGCAAGATGAATGACAAGCCTTTGGAGTGAATCCAGGATGAGATGTGAATATAGGCCACTGGAACTATTGCTATTTATTGCTCCTCCATTTCACTCTACTGAGCATGCTGACACAGCATTAATTAGTAATCTATTCTGAATACAAAACCTCTGATACCACTTACATTATAATATTTTTATATCATGTTTTATGTCATTAGAGTTGACATAATGATAACATCCACTTTGTAATGGAAATCATTTTAATAGGAGGAGCATTAAAACAACATGGTCCATGAAGAAAGTGTTATTTGGTATATATTCACTGAAGTATTGCCAGAAGGCAGGACGAGACAACGGCTGCAAGTATCTCTTCTCTGACTCCCTGACTCCCTTAATAAAAACACAATATCTATTTTGATTAATGTCTGCCTCACTGTCTTAAATCTTAACTTTTCCCTAAATCATCTGTGCAAGTTGTTGGGTTTTTTAATACAAGTTCATGTTCTTATGAAGCTGCATAAAACGCACAGAAATTTTAAGTAAATTCTAGCATTTGGACTTAATTTGTGAATGAAGAAGGATGATTTGGACCTTCTCATTACAGGGGTAACTGCATCAGGACTGTGAGGCAGAAGTGATAAATTTCCCTGACTTCCCACAGGGAAAGAATTGTTCCATAGGATAAAACATACAAGCCAGGACTGGACTATGTCCCTCCTATTACATTAAGTCTGAATCCTAGAACCCATTCTCTGTTTTCTAAACTGTGCAGTCAGTTTTGCAAGACAGAATGTCAAACTCTTTTCAAAAAGAGAGAAAGAAGTTGTCCTTCTATTTCTGTCCTTCCTTTACCTGTCTGTAGTATTCAGTAAGCTTCACTGTAGATCTTTAATATACAGAGATATGCTTCCTGTGTAGCTAAGTGGCTGCTGACTAAATGGGATTAGGGCTTATTATGGGATGCACAGGGAAGGGCATAGCCTTGCAGTCCAATAAAACTTGTGCTATGGCTTGTTGTGATAGGTAGGCATAAATCATCAACCAATATATGTCAAATCTCTGAAGATGCAGAAATTTATACAAATTATGCTGACAGTTTGCTGCTATTTGATAATTTTAGCCCTGCCAGATCTAGCAGTCAGATAACAAGGATTTCCTAGGGTACCACAGTCACACTTTGCTGTAATTTCTGTCAAGCTTCCTCTAAATACAGCATTAGGTGAAACAGTCACTTATCTCTGTCTTTTGTGGGGCAATGAACAATAAACATCTGACTGCTTAAGTGTTTTTATGTTGTGCTCAGTGTGTGAATGTGAGCACTTACGCCTTTAGAAGATTATTCTGAGTTTGGTGCTATAAAGCACAGAGCAAATGCTGCAGTAGGTGGCCATCAACACCTCGTGCTGAGCATGTCCAAGTGTCATTTCTCTCTTCTGGCCTCAATAAAAGAGGTCTCCAAAGCAGATACACCTAAATGACAAATGGATTGGTTAGTGCTTCTGACAGCACATATCCACCTTTATCCCTTCCTAGTGGAGAGAAAAATGTTTACAATTTAGATTCATTAGGCAATTCTCACAGGTTTTGTTACAAAGGCTATACAAATATACACTAATCTGTATAAATGAATGATCCTGACAAATACAACATTTTGAATTATTGGTATATTAAATATAATTTTTAAAGTCAATTGAAAATACTCTCTTTGCTGAGCTGCTTTGTACTCATTTTTTTTTTTCCAAGATATAAATATAGAACTGAAATGGCTGGTTTTGGCTTTGCTGATGTAAAAAAAAATGGTTAAAATAAATTGTACTCCTACTCTTTAATGCAGAGTACTGGGAGTGTGGGGATGGAAGAGCTAAGTTTGGAAATCTGGATGCAGTTTCTCACTCAGCACAGATGCATCATGACCTTTACACATTGGCACAACAGTATACAATTGCTGCTACACATTTTCTGAGAGACACTAGTCTCTATTCCTGCTTACTGAAGAACAAAACAAATTTGAAGTAAATAAAAAGAATTAATTTTGCTTGAATCCAGAAGTATCTTTTCTTCATTTTAAGATAAGTCATTACACTAATTGTTCCATAGGCAGCAACTAGGAGCTACACCCAAGATCAGAATAGAAAGATGGCTGATTGTTTTACACTGATTTTTAATTATCATTCATTGCAACAGTAATTTTAATTCATTAGAGCATCAATTTCTTAAAGACTAGACATATCTGAAATACAAAACCGTTGGTATGAAAGAAAAAAGAAAGAGCACAAGTGAAAAGCCTTTTTTTTTTCCTCCTGGGTAAAATAATGCCTACTTTAATAATACTTTCTACAGATGTAAAGGAGTTAAAATTATAATTTTATCTATTATACCTATACTTACATTATGTTACCTGAATTCAGCTAGTTCAAATTTGTTAGGAGTAACAGATGGAAATCACCCTGAGGTTAATATCTCTTCCCTTCTGAACTGCCAACTTCCAGCAGGTTTTTTATAACCTTAATTTTGGTATGCTGCTGCTTGCAAATTCACACTATAAGCATTTTTCTTCCTTTTTTCCCCTTTACTTTTTGTGTGTGTTTATATTCTTCATTATACATCAAGGGTGTTTCATGCTTTTTTATTCATTATATTCACCATAACTGTGGTTGTATTCTTGTCCTCATGAGTCTGCTGTTTGATCATTCTTAGAAGCATTTGCTATCAGCTTTGCATTTCTCACAGCAAGTACTCTGAACATATCTGCTCTTTGCAGTTCATCCTTCAACATTATTTTGATTTTTACTAAAACCTTGCCAGAAATCACATGACAGTTATTTTTATGTGAAAAGATGAATGTTTAATCTCCTGTGTAAGACATTCAATGTATGCTTAAGGCATAAAATGTGTGTTCTTGTACTATGAAAATATTCAAGTAGCTGATAATGTTGTACATCAGGAAAGTGAACATACTGCCAAAAACCAGGAAGGGGTACAGTGGAAAATCCCATCCCTTTTTTTGTAGTAAGGACTCTGTATTAGAGTCAAGACTGCATTTTATCACTAACAAATACTTAATGTATTGGAAGCTGAAGACATTTTTAGATACACAAATTTGTATCAATAAGTACTTAAATAAAACATCTGCACAACTTCACAGATTATCGCAGAAGCAAAAATTGAACAAAATCTAGTTCATTGTACACATCCTCAGACTCTCTCTTCCTATTAAGAAAAACCTTTTAGACAGTAGTTCTTTATAGCCCATGGAAAAAATCCTGAAGTGTAAAGCCTTGTTCAAAGCTGCCACCCTATTCAATATCTTATCAAAACAGGATATTGTGTATGTATGTGTGTGTGTCTGTGAAAGATGAGTATACTTGAAAAATATCAGGATTACATCTCTGTGTTCCATGGGAAACACAGAGAAAACTGCATGTCTCTGATAAGTCTAATCTTCAATATTCTTCTCAAAGGAGTTTAGCACTCTTGATATTGCATATATTTCCAAGTTACTTAAAACTACTCATTAAAAGTATATCCTTTGAGTTGCAAAGTTAAGTGCTCAGAAAAACCCCATGGAAGGTCAAGATTATGCATGTTAGTGTAAACCTCCTCCTGTGCATGGACATTTTAATATAGTCATTAATTACCCGGGCAACATTGAAATCTTTTTAACACTTGTCTGCAACACCAAGAATTACAGGGTTTACCCTGTAAAATTTCCATGGTCTAAGCAGACATAAAACCACACTCTGGATATCAAGTAGTTTGTGATGCAACGTTCACTAAACACATCTTTAGTACTTGAGTGATTTAAATAACAAGTTTATGTTGTGTTTATCTGTGCAGACTAGGATTAATAAAAAAAAAACTTGGCCTTAGCAGCTCATGAACACATGCTGAGAGCCGATACATGATGGGAAAGAAAAACTTTAGGTAATATTTCAGGTTCTTATGGGAACTACATGCTGGTGTTCATAGCTCATTGCAGCATTTTAAAAACTTTACCCCCACACCTCCTTTCTTCTCAAATCTTCTATCCAGGCTCTTCCTTCCTCAGTTCTTGGTTTAGTCACTCCTAGCCCAGCTTTTTAGGATATTTTTGTTTAAGTTTCTACTAATTATTTTTTCCATTCTACTTATATTTGTTTTCACTGGGAAAACCAAACCAAAACCAAAACCAAAAACCAACCAAACAAACAAAAAACCCCCCACCCAACCACACACACCAGGTAAAATTAGGATGTTGAAAAATGTGGTGTGCACAATCAGCACAGGTACTTTGTGGGGCCCACAGGAAGTCAGTTATAGTTCAAGGACCCTCTGTTGCCAGATTGAAGCATGACTTGTAAGGCCAAAATCATCGAAGATTGGAGAATTTTAAAGCAAACATGTCATCCAAGGGCATGTGTGCATTGAATTATTGTGAAAAAGAGAAGTTTTTAAATTTGACCTACTTGTGTGGAGTTTTTGAAACATAGAAAAAAAAGTCACATTTCTTACATGGCCCTTTCTCTGCTGCTTTTCAAGACCTTTTATTACAGAAGAAAAAGAACCAGAATTATCAGAGAAAATTATACTTTTTTTTTTTTTCCTTTTACAGTGGTGAAAAAAAGTATGTTCCTGTATTCCAATCCCTAAAAATGCCTGGATAGCTTTTTTTTTTTTTTTTTTTTTTTTTTTTTTTTTTTTTTTTTTTTTCACCCCACAGGCTGGGAAATTTTTGTGCAATTGGTNTTTTTTTTTTTCTGTTTCTTTTAGTCAGCCTACAGGCTGGGAAATTTCAGTCCAGATGGCTGAAGTTTGGCAAACTTATAAACAAACAAAATCAGGGTCTTAAAATGGAAGTGATGGGCAACATTACTAATTAGGCATTCTATATTTATTTTGCCCAGCTGCCTTCTCTTTTCCATCCCCAAATAAAAATAACCAAGAAAACAGAAAATTGAATTTGGTAAAAGATTATGAGTTTGGAGTTTTGTTTTGGGGGAGGGATTAGTGAAATCCAGTGCATTAATATCTAAACATACTTTTAGGTAACTATCTTCCCTGGAAACTCCTATTTTTTTTCCAAAACCCCTCTAAAATACAATTGTTTGAGTTATTCAAATTATGCTAATGTTCTCTCTGTAGGTGTCAATGTTAAACAGCTATGTGCATTCTAAAAAGTGTGCATTCCTGTCCATTCACTGTTGCATTTCAGCTCCAACTTGAAGGGTTTACCACTTGCGTCCAAAGGCAATGTCAAAACAAAGGGAAAAGCTATGTTGGTGGCACTCTGAACTTTCTGACCCTGGTTTCAGATAACCTGTTTTACCCTCTTCCTGTATTTCTGCTTTCCCTTCTGTAAGCAGTCCATCGAGCACCCACCATGGACAGACAAGCCCGGTGTTCCTCGGGCCTGAGCGCCTTGCTGTCGGCTGGCTCCACGCTGGAAGCACTTTCGATATTATGGTCTTTATTTGAACTTTTGAGATCTGTATTTGCTGGAGAAGATTTATTCTCTGCATCTCAGATGTGGTAATATGGAAAAGCTGGGAAAAGACAAGCCATGGAACCACAGCACCATCAAGTGACAATTGTCTCTGTCACGGTAAACTCTACCTCCTGAGCACACATAGGTCACTTCACTTTTGTCTCTCCCCCTCTTTCGGTCAAAGGTAATGAAAAAATACATTTCTAAGAGAATTATAAGTGTCAAATAATTAAATTGAACCTATTTTTACTTATTTAAAGTGGACCTTATTCTATTAATGCTTTTTTACAATGTTTTTTGGAAATACTGTCACTTTGGCTCAGGGTATATACTAAAGGTTACAATAAGATTGCAAAAAAAAAAAAAAAAAAAGTGGTTCCTTTCCAGCCACTTTTCATACAGAAGGTAATATTAGGCGCATCATTTAGTATTTCTACGCTTTAGTTCTCCTGAATGGAGTGAAAAAAATGGTAGCTACCCCTACTTTAAATGCAGTTATACAAATTAAACACATATGTAAGACTACTTCCTTTATCATATTTTTTATTTCTTTTCTGTTTCTCTAAGGAATTAATGGGGATTTAAACTGACACCATTACCTGTTGTGATCTTGCCTAGACAAACAAAGGTATTCACAGGAGTTTTCTGAAGTCCACACTAGCACTTTCAGTCAAGTGTTCCATCAAATCTATAGAGCAGAGAATAGACCACATCAGGAAACCATCACAGGAATCACAAGACGGGAATCAGTTCTCCTTTTATCAGGCTCCAAACTGAACTAGAGGACAGCAAAGGACCCTAGTTAGGCTTTGTGCTAGGTGAAGGGCAGAGGTGATTTTTTTTCACTTCTCCCATAGCCTGGAGCTTTCTAGCACCTGCTTTGATTCCATGTGCAGAGAGACCCTTAAGCTGTGCTATCTTAGGCCTTCAGAGGCCTTTGAGACTATGCCTTTTTCACATGTAGTCCTTCTGTTGAGAGCAAAGGACAGGAAAATGGGGCAAAAATAGCTTTGTGTCACACTGAGATCCTTATAGGTGGAATGCAAGCCTAAATTGACAATATCTTTATAGTATATCTCCTTCATAAATATTCTATCACATGAATGGAGAAACATGACAACTCTTATATAACATAAGAGGTTTTAACTGCCCAAAATGATTATACCACAATAAAATGCAGAAGGAGGTTTTATTGACCATTAATACATTATATATCTGTATACAGAGAGATGCCTAAGTATGTGGACATGTTGTATATCTATAGATATAGCTATAGATATAGTAACAATGTACCAGAGTATTTTTCACTTTTATTACTCTTGTGAGGTTTATTCACAAATGTGACCACTTAATAGAGGAACAATAAGCAAGGACATCATAAATATTTTACTCAACCACTAGAAGTAGATTCAGGACATATGTCACAATTTATGCTCATCCTTGGTTCTGGAGGAGTCAAAGTGAGGGGGAAAGCAATCTGAACTAATAGTTCTTAAACTACCAGTAAGTCAATAATGTCAGACATTAGCCATTGTCCTGAGGCCAAAATCTGCAATTTTGTTAATGTCCCAAGCAGTATGGCTGAATCAGAAACAAATGAATCCTTTCACTTGCTCCCTCCTCAGTAGGTCCTTCACTCTTGCTAGGCATCTGGGGCTTGGAACTTTCTGGAGGGAACATTCACAACTTTATCTAGATGGAATGTTAACATTTGGGTGACTCCTCTGGCTGTGAATGGAAGCAGATCTTGCTTAAGCTAGAGCATTCTACAGAAGGTTTTGGAAATGCAGAAATATATTCCTAAAATATAGTGAAAAATCTTCTACATCCCTTGGGAAAAATATTGATGTGATAGTAATAAAAGTGGCAATATTAGATAGAAGTACCCAGCTTCCAAAAACCCTTTGCGTAGATTTCTGAAATACATGAATCCCCACTATGCTCAATCTGCCTCTACATCTGGTCCCAAAACATGATTTGTGATTTTAATATGGTTGGTAAGACAAAAGTTTATGTGTTTTTCTCTGCTAGAACTAAAGCACTTAATAATAATAATAAAAAAAAAATAGAGAGGGAATGTCTAAAAATTATGTAAAATGAGAGACAAAGGATTTCCTGAGACAATAGTTCACAGTAATACAGTGGTTCTTACTCTTGCTGCCTACAGGTCACCCCAACATCTTTATGGTGTTTATACTTAACAAATGAGTCAAATGGGGGCAACCTCACTGTTACAACCATTTTCCTGCCTGAAATCTCATCCTGTTTTAATGCTGTTCACTTTTTTCAAAATTATCATTCGAGCTTTTGCATGAAGTTTTAGAGCAATAACTACAATAAAAGTAATAAAAACCCTCAAAATAGGTGAGAGGAATTTTTGGGGTTTGTTTTTATTCCTTTTGTTTGTTTGTCTATTTGCATGTTTGTTTTTTCTAGAAATGCCAAAGTTGTTCTGGGAGTCCAGCAATCATCAGCTTTTCTACAAGGTCTGTGTCACAGCACTCACAACACATTAATTTTCCATTAAGAGAGATAGTATTAGATGTATTATGTGTTAAATAGCAGCCAAAATTTTGCAGTACTGTGCAGTCTCTATAGGAGTTGCCACTGTTTCATCCTCTAGCATTTGTATCACTCTGGTATATGTGTCGAATGTTGGACATTCGTATTCGTATTTGTATTCGATGTTGGAAATTCGTGTAAAATTTATCAAGTTGTAAGGAACTCACAAGGATCATGGAGTCCAACTGCTGGTCCTGCCCAGGACAACCCTAAAAATCCCACCATGTGTGTGAGAGCATTGTCCAAACTCTGTCTTTGTGCTATAACCGCATCCTTGGGGAGCCTGTTCCAGTGCCCAATCTCTCTCTGCGTGCAGATCTTGTAGTATCCACTCTAATGCTCCCCTGACACAGCTTCAGGCTGATTCTATGATCCTGTGGGTTAAAATTCTATTTAATCCTTGGGGAATAAGGCTCATAAGAGTATTTTCATTGTAGTGTGATAGGTTGCCAGTTTATTTAANTATGAAAGCAAGCATGAATCAGTACAGGGCAATTCTCTGGTGCAATGGGAATGAAAAACATAATGTAATTCTTGTACCTGCTTCCCTGCAAAACTCAGGGCACACGGGTTCCATTTTTAGTTTTGCTTATGCATTTTAACCTTCTGAATCCAAAATGCACAAGAAACGTAGGATCAGGCACTGGATATCAGACATCCTCCTTTCATTATCTTCCTCCCACCTTAGTGCCTGACAATACATTCCCATTCTCTGGCAAGTTGTGTTACTCTTTTTCTGTGTTTTCATAGAGCTGGAATTCATTTTGGAATGTCAGTTACTGGGTATGTCCTCTTCCCCAGATTAGCCAGTCTCCTGTGCTAAATGTATGAGCACTACTGACCTCGAACCCAGCTGCAGGGAGATCTGAAGCTCTCTTTCTGAGTTGTGAAGGCATGCTTAGGTTAAACATAAGAATTCTAAGCCTCTTTATTCTCCGCATTTGCTGTGTCTCGGTTTTTGTTACCCAGTAAAACACACAAGCTAGATGCTTGTGGGATCACACAAAGGCTCTTCTAACGGAAAGCTCTCTGGAATTCTCCAGTGCCGTGACTGAGTATTGCTTATTCCACAGTACTGCTCTATGCTAGTGGTTAGTCCCAGCTGGTGTGGGCTTCTCAGAGGGAACCAGGGCAGCAGATGTTCCTACTCACCAAGGTGGCACTGCCACCACCTCTATGAGCTCTTCTCCACTGATGCCTTCATGGAGCCCGGCTGGACAGGCTCACATTCAACCTGCTCTGCAATCAGCCTGCTTGAATGCCTTCCATAGAGGAATGATCTTCCAGATCTAATCGCTGATCTTAACTTAATTTAGGAATGGAATTTTCAGTTTTCTGACCTTTAAACCCAGATTATTTTTCCCAGGGCAGCAGCTGACTTTTTAATTTTACGGTAAAAAGAAAAATAATTCATCTTAAGAAAATCAACATTGTGTTTATAAAATTTTAGAAAATGAATGATAATCATTTAGATATATATAAAATTATATTTATCTTAGGCAAAAATACAGAGTTCACATTTATCATGAGGTGATCTTCTATTACATTTGGAGTCTAAAGAAGCTAATGAATTGATTACAGCAATAATGGGAATAAATGAAATAAGTCATCCTGCAGAAATAGAAGTTGAAGTCTGAATTTTGTATTCTTACAGTATAATTTTTCTAGCTAATACCTTTTTCTGTAACTCCTACGTGAGAGGCAAATCCAACAAACTGAATCAACATTGTTTGAAAGGTCCCAACCAGTGTAATGGTGCATTCCCAGGCTACTTTTATACAAAACAGACAAATGAGGAGTGGTCTGAGATTCTTGTGGCAGACAATTATTCACAAAGTTTCTAAGTCAATGATACACTTAAAAATCCAAATATTACGTCAATTATTAATGTGAATGAATGACTCTAATCTGTTCTTCTGAGCTCTGTGAGAACATTTTTTTATCATTTAGGAACTGCTTCAGATTTTTCATTTTCTTCAAGAATCTAAAAGATTCTTGTATTGATGAGACTGGGAAATCAGATATGTAATTGTAAGGTAAGGAGCTTGGAAAAGAGAAAGATTGAAAGATGTTGCACAGCTAAGATTTTGTGAGGAGAGATTATTAGATTTGTTCATTAAATAAAAAGATATCTTTCTAGTAACATGGAATCATGGTGCTAGAAAGAATCATTCTACTTAAGAAGAGCATATTTACCATTAAACCCACTTGCAGCCACCCTGTTGGACAAGATTTCTTTTAAAAGTAATTAGTAGTTACATATATATATATAAATATCTCCTGCTTTCTTATAAATAAACATTATTCTTTGAATGTGTCACATGTACATGCTTTACAAAGTCCTTAGTTTGTAGGGCCTTTGAGCTTAATCCCAAAACTGAAATTATATGAACTTTTAAAGTTAAATCTGATTCTTCTTTTAAAGTGTTATTTGTTCATGGCTTATGCAATCCGCTCAATAATTTCATAATTGAAGCATGTAGATTTCAAGGATAAATCTGTCATCAATAGTCAGAAATAGCTGCACTTTCAAAACACTATAACCTATAAGAATTCATCAACCTTTTTCTGATGTTTTTCAGCCTCCAGATTTTCCTACCAAAAGCTCCAAAGATACCCTCATCCAATTCCTTCTGTGTCAGCTGGTCAGATGAAGGTATCAAAATGTGGAGCAGGAAGAATTCCATGAAGAATATCTTGATCTCATTCTACTTGTTCTAACATAAAAGTCTGAGGAAATAATGGAGACCTGCTTTGATACTTGCCATTAATTGGAGTATTACACAACTACAGCTTACACTACTTGTAAAAAAGTTGGATGCCATAAAGCTCTCTGGAAATCTATCAAAGATTCCGTTCATGCAAATGAGTAGATAGAAAGGTGACCATTTTATACCAACCTTTCACTTTTGAAATGCTCCTTAAGAATCTCTTCAGCACAAGGTTCTCAATACACAGAGATTTCAGAATGCTTGAATGTGCTTATTTCCCATGTTTTCCTTCTAAAGTGGTCTAGTGGAAATGATGCATAAGAGAAAAAAATATATTTTAAGGACTAAACCAGAAATTATTACTCCTCCATTGTTTTGAAGCTAAACATGTGAAAGCATTTGTGTCTTGCTGCTGGAGTAAGTCACTTTTGGATAATACTCAGTCTGGGTTAAGCTGGTAAAATCTTCTCCTCAAAGAGAGGAGTAAACCATATTGGGCATTTTTAAAGCATCATTTTGATGCCAGGTGACAATGGTTCCTGTCAAAATGAGAAATGGAGGGCCACTGTATTGATCTTTCAATAGACATCAGTCCTCCTACAGTTGCAGAGCCTACAGCAATAGCTCCTGTAGTACTGTGTACTTTTCTTCTGTAAAAATGTTGAAAACTACTAAATATATTTATGCATTTTCTTTTAATTTTAACAATGTTCTTAAACTTAGGACAAAAAAAGTCACTTTGAGATGTTATAAATAGCCCAGTATTCTAAATTTTATTGAGGCTTGGAAATCTCTCTACTAAAAATATATATTTCATTCAAAATCATGTAATGGATTAAATCAGTTAATCACAAACACCATAGAAAGTAATTAGAGCTATTAATAGTAGATGGAAACATTTAAAATGCTGCTGAGATCCAATAATTCTTAACGAGAAAAATGTATTCTCACAAAGAGAACTTGAATTTGCACAAAGAGGCAGGGTCTTTCAGCATTATTTAGAGAAATATTTAATACATTTTTAATAGCCACTCTATGATTCAAATTATTGAAAGAAAAGCTGCTACAATCCTGCAAATATTATTTACTCTGTCGTATCATTGGATCTCAAATAAATACCCTAATATATAAAGTAGAATTTTAGGTTATTAAGGTGACTATTAGTGCAATGTCATATCAAGGGCTGTGTCAGATACGATTTTTGAGAAACATGTTCATGATCATCTTCATAGATTGCCAGTTCACCCATCCATATATATTATGAAAAAGGTAGCACTCTAACGTAATAATTTGTTATTCCAGACCTCCTTTCTCCTTGTGTTCTTTTGGAGAGTGAATACAAATACAAACACAGGTGAAACAACATTTCAGGAGTCAGGAATGTGACAAATGTTTGTATGTGTCCCTCTAAAATTCTATGAGAGACGGGGAAAATAGAGGCAAATTAGAGAATCAACTTGTAACAATGAAAATAAAAACCTAGATAGGAATGGAAAAATTTAGAATTCTGTTTGCAACATCATGGATCACTCAGAATGTTCTGAACTTTTTAGAAAGGGTTCTGATACCTGATTATTAATTAAAAAAGGACATTCCCATCCTGTTAGTCAGTAAAGAATTCCAAGGGTGGTATCATAAATTGCATGTCTCAGTGAACGAAATAAACTGAAACTACAGCTAATATAGTCCTGACTTATCAAAATTATTATTTTTCTTCTAATTTATCCCAAATGTTTGAAATAACTGCCTAGGTGATTCCCATTTCAGGTTGTCTACTAATTATTTTCTTCTTAAAGTGAACATTTGTCAGGGATGTGTTGGAGTAATTCTTGACCTTTGAAGTCCAAAGACACAGTTGATTACTGTAAAGTCTAATTATCCCTTACAGGGAGAGTCATGATTGCTAACTTTGCTTTGAAGAAATTAGGATCCTTGGTGCATACTTAACAAAGAAGGAAGATTACTCCAGGGGCTGAATTAGACCAGGTAGCTAACTTCTGTTTTTCTACAACCTTGATAGGTTTTAGCAACACACTTGAACAACCCCAATTTCTAGAAGAGCAAGGCCCAGAGACTCATATGTATTGCTGATTTTTAACATACAGAGAGAGACAGGGCATAAATCCTTATTTTTATGTCTTTCTGGCAGTGGTTTGCCTCATTCATGTCAGAATATGTTTCCTTTCCTTTGCATCAAGAGCACATTTCTGGCTCGTATCCAACCTGGTGTCCACTGAGATCCCCAGGACTTTTTCTGCCAACCTGCTTTCCAGCTATACAGCCCCCAGAAGCTGGGGTAACAATATAGCAGGTACATTGCTACCTGGAGCTGTTCCTCCCCCAGTGCAGAATTTTTCACTTCCCCTTGTTGAACCTCATGAGATTCCTGAGTCTATTTCTCCAGCTGTTGAGGTCCTTCTGGATGGCAGCACAACCCACTGACCCTGACATCAGCCACTCCTCCCTGTTTAATGTCATTTACAACCTTGCTGAGGGTACACTCTGCCACATCATTCACATCATTAATAAAGATTTAAACAAGAGTGGAGCCAGTACATTCATTAGCATACCTATTCCAATTTATCAATGACATACCAGCAGTAGTATTAAGAAAAAGTACTGAAAGTACTTAGACCTGAAAATATTCTGCCTTCTGGATTCTTACAATGATAGTCTGCAGCAGTACTCAAAATTTTTCCAAGCTGAGGAACTCAAATGAATAAACTTAATAGTGAAAAGATAGAATCATTAAAAAAAAAAAAAAGTTAATACAGAAAAGAAAAAGGTAAAAAAATAGTAGTGAAGAAAATAATCTGCAGGCTTATTCAGCAACCTAAACCTTGCATCAAGGTAAGCCATTTATTTCAAGTGACGTGTGTAGAACCCTGAGGCTTTGAGGCCACAGCTCATTTGTGTTATTAGACACTGACACGCACAGACAAATGAAAGATAGAGAAAATGTGAGAAAAGTGAAGAAATCATGAAGGCAAAGGCAAGAAAGCTGTCAGGAAGTCATGCAGGGACATAAGCAGCTTACAGAGCCTATGAGCAAGTATAACGTCTCTAAGGAATACGACCTTAAAAAAAGCAGTCCATTACACCTTTAGAGTCAGTATAGCTTCAAAGCTATTTGCATGTAAATGCTTGCATTTTCTGTCACATTTTTATCTGATGATTAAAAGCATAACATTTTTTTTGTTGTTGCTCATATGATTTATGCTCCAGTTCTGCTTAAAAGCTACAGAGAAGAGCTACTGGTGTCAGCAGATCTGGGTACTCTACAAAAGTTGAAAACAAACCAATTCAACAAAGCCCTATTTTTAGATATTGTTTTCTCCATATTTTCAGTATTAAAATGTGCCGCCTTTAAGTATTACCTTACTTGGTTGTTTGCTGTAAGAACTTAATCCATTCCACAGTTATCAAACAATGAGACTGACTAGGGTGACTATTGATTTAGGACAATCTGATAATATGATACTGAGATGAGAAAAATGAATCTATGGAGGGACTGTATCTTTAGCTACACAGAGATAGACAGCTTTTTCCCAACTTTTTCCCGCAGAGGGATGCATAAATTAAAAAACCCAAACAATAGTCAGCATTGAAAACTAATACAGCTACATTTGGAATAAGATGCCTGCTGATGATGAATGGCAAATACTGTGTCCCACATGCAATGTTTTAAAAATTATTAGTGTATGGATAATTAAATTAAATTAACAAAAGACAATAAAACAGAAGCAGATAGCATTGATGAGAAACATGAAGTAGAAAAAAACACACTCTTTCCACGCTCATAATTTCAAGAGTTATCATAGAATCATAGAATATGCTTAGTTGGAAGGGACTTTTCAGGATGATCAATTTGAACTCCTGCCCTGTGCAGGACACCCCAAGAATCACATCATAGGCCTGAGAGTGTTGTCCAAACCCTTCTTGGACTGTCAGGCTTGGTGATGTAGCCACTTCCCTGGAGAATCTGTTTCAGTGCCTTAACGTTCTTTGGGTAAATAACCTTTTCCTGATATCCAAACTAAACCTCCCTCTACTCAGCTTCATGCCACCCACTCAAGTCTTGTTACTGGTCATGAGAATGAAGAGATCAGTACCTGCCCCTCTGCTTCCCCTCATGAGGACCTTGAAGACCACAATGAAGTCTCCCCTTAGTCTCCTCCATGCTGAACAGAACAAGTGTCCTCAGTTGCTCCTCATACAGCTTCCCCTCCAGACCCCTCATCATTCTCATGGCCCTGTGTGACCTAGTTAGCTCTGTATTAAAAATAAGACATAATAAGACTACTGCCTGGGCCCAATTTGATTATGAAAGTTGTGCAACTGTTCTCAAGTCTGAAGACATGACTTACATCAGGTCAGTAACTTATGTCAGAGACTAAAGTCTTCTTAACCAAGGTATTAAATCTGAGTTCCGTGGGTTTTTGTCCCTGTGCAACACACGCATTTAAATGATTTGTACTGCTACATCTTCCTGAAAAATGGATTATTTCATCTTTTGTGCTTATATGTATGGTAGCACTATCCTTTCTAGATCTGCTGTCTTGTCCAGTATGATATAAAGTAGATAACAAACATTGTATTCAATGAAATCTCATTTGAATTGACTTTCTGTACAGGACATGAACCTAATATGCTAGACTACGTTCTAAGCTGTTATTTTTATTTGACCTAAGCACTTGAATCAAAATTTGGAATTCTGCAAAAGTTTCTTCCAAAGGAGAAACTGCTGAATAACAGCCAAACTCTCTGCTCTCTGGACAAGAGAAAAAGTTCCCTTGCTCGTGGTGCCAAACTCATTTCAGCCTACATTTGACCGGAAAGATGTCACTGCCGTGCCACCAGATTGAATCTAGAGGTTGCTATCTGGCTCACTGCTGTCCTCTTCTTCCATGTCTCCATCCTCCCAAGGGCTGTGCCTCATGGGTTCTGTTCGATTTAGCTGCAGTGTCTGCAAAGCTTTTCAGCTCTAGCTGTTCTATTCCTTTGTCAGGCAGCATGTTCTACCCTTAACTAGTGTAGTTAAAGGCTGAAAACAATAATGCAAATGAAAATTGATGGCTGACTTGATATGCCAAGTTATGAACTAATACAGTTTCTGCAATGAATGTCCAGAAGAAGTAGAAAGGAAAAGCTCAAAGAAATAAGCCTTTTAGCCACTCTGACTCTGTGATAACATGATTACAGGTGAACACATGATTAATACCCTCCCACATCACTCCTACAAAAACAAGGCAAGAAGCTGCCTTTGACCATGTAATTACCACAGTGTAAGTCTCAGAAGGGTGTTTCTGTTTTACCAGGATGTACACTTACCCTAAAGTTAGAGGCAATTATAGTTTCAGCTATACCTAGCCCTATGGAGAAATGTAAAGGCATTTAAAAAAGGAAGTGAATGTGTTAGCCATTATCAGCTGAGTATAACTCAACCCAAAGCATTAATATTCTTTAAACATCAACATGTGGTGAGTAGTAATTTAGGAGGAAAACATTTCGTGAAGACCAGTACAGTATAATTTTACCCATCAGTAAGCAATATAGCACATCCATGAAGATTATTTACATACTGACAGCTGGTCTGATAATGCCCTTGCCTCCCTGCCTATCACCTAGGCTGTGCCAACACAGCAAAAAATCTTAGAGCATAAATCTTAGCATTTAGCAATTACAGCAGTTTTGCATGGTCAGAGGTGGCTTGTAAAGTCTCCATAAAATTTGCATGGCCAAAATTTTATTTGCATCATGATGCTGTCTTCTTGCAGCACAATGGTGATGTGATTCCATCTGCCCTGTAGCCACACATGACTTTTCTTCTAGCATAATCCTCTACTTCAAATGGTTTTACACCCTCTGCCTTATGTAAGAATATATCTGGTATTAAAACAGCTTTTGTAGCAGTGGACTCTTTTCAAATTCTTAATCTGCTCAATAAATTGTTACTCCCTTTTACAACTCAAGTAGTTATGGCAGCATAGTGTTGCATTTCATTTTATTCAGTGGATTGTGACAGCCCATAACTGTAACCTTTTTTTGTGGACATGCTTATAGGTGCCAGGAATTATGACTTGTAGTGATCCACAAAAAATGCTATTGCATTATCTCCTGATAATGTAAAGTGGCATATAATACATCATTGTTGTAATAACAGCCTTTCACTTCTTCTGTTCTCTTCCTCTGCTTTCAAATGGCAAAATAGCAAAGCAGACCACAAATATATCAATTTGTACCATTTTTTTCTTTGTTTATGAATTCAACTGGTGTTATTGAGGCAAGCTATTGGCTTCTCTAGATACCTTATTATTTGAATGTATGTTTAAATTATGATTTTTCTCTAGGTTTAAGGACACCCATAGAAACACTTCCATTCCAGGCTATTCTGCATTCTGTCCATCAAATCTGACATAATAGATGTTTGAACATAAAAATCAATTGCATGATATGTCTAGTGCTTTTCTTAGCCCACAAAGCTACAATTCATAGCTATAAGTCAAGACATGTAAAACTATTTAAAATGACTAAAGATATAACCTCCTATAAAACTGCCATAATCCTTCCCTGTAAGTTATTTCAGTGTAAATTTTCTGTAACATATGGATGATCATCTGATCTTCATATATCTGAATATTTTGGAAATGAGAATGACTGTACACATCAGAGCTGATCTTCAAATATTGTATTGACATTTTTTTAAATACATGTATTAAATAAGTCAGGTAATTTTATTTAACCCTCTATAGAAATTCTTGTGTATTTCCCCCAACAGTTAAACCACAGAAAATGAATTTGTTATAAAAACATTCAGTAAATTACTTAGTGCATTATTTAAGGTTACTTAAATATAACAAAATATATGGTAAAATTTAAAAGGTCAAAACTGAAATGAAACACTTCTAATAAAAGGTCATAAATAAAATCAATTTTTTTATCTCACTCTTTTTTCACCTTCATTGTCACATTTGCTTGTAGAGTTCCAGAATTTTTCCTTTTTGCTCCCAAATTGTTTTTCTAGATCTGTGCAGGCATTCTGTTTTCATTAACAGCTCTGCTGAATAACAGCTTCAATTTTGACAACGGCTTCAAACAAGGGCAGCCTTCCTGGATAAATTTATTCTTTCTACTGCTCAGAGATCTGTAGTTATCAACGTTATATTGGATAATATCAAACACCTATATTTTAGGGGTATCTTTAAGAGTGAAAGGCCACAGATCATTTGCCAGGTGCAATCACTTAGGAGTCTTTCTCCTTCAAAGCACATGTCACATGAGGCAAAAAAAGATTAAAGTCTCTGATGCTCTTCTTTAGACATGCAAAAAATGCTGCCTATCTTCAGTTTTTTGGTTTTTTTTCTTTTGTTTCCCTAATTATCATCTTCCTATGGGAAACCAAAGTAATTTTCTTTAAATAAATTAAATAAAATACAACATTAATCTTAATTTTCCTTTTTTTCTCTTTAAGAGAAAAAAATCAGATCTGTGGAAGTGATGAGGGAGTATGTTAGTCTCCAACCTTGCAATTATTTTAAGATTTTTGAGCCTATACACAGCTATTCTCTGAATTCCTCCATGCCCCTTACAATAAGACTATTATGGCAAAGAACTTGACTGCCTAGTAGCTACTCCTAATGTTTATTTATAAGGTTTTGCCTTTGAAATTAATTTGTAAGGTCAGCCTGGGAACACTTACATGTACAATTATGTTTCCACAGGCTTCTTCACAATAACAATCTGCTGCTCTGCAGCTCAGCACACCTTGTGGCAAGGCCAGTGGGACCTGCAGGAATGGGCTGATAGGAGTCCCATGGAAGTCAGCAAGTGCAAGTGCCAAGCAGTGCCCCTGCACAGGGCAGGGTCCCTGTGATGGGACAGCCTGAGGAAAGAGGGGTCTTGAGGTGGTAATGGGCAGTGAGCTGGACAGGAGCATATGGCATGTCCTGGGGCAAAGGCAGCCAGCAGAGTCCTGGCTGCATGGACAGGGACATGGGCCACAGGCTGAGGGAAGGGATGGTCCCTCTGCACATGGTTCTCCTCTGTTGTCTGGATTTTTGCTGTTCCCCTCTGTCTCTTTAAGAAGTTTTTCTAAAGTTCTATTTCAGCCTTCTGTGTTTACCTTTTGCAGTGGAGTCAGACATGATTTTACATAAACAACTTTCTCATTATGGTAATTGTGTACTCATGTTTACATTCTTCTCATAAAGAGGAGACTGTTGATGAACTGTTGAGTTGACCTCTTCACTGTGGTTGAAGAGGAAGATTTTCTTCCTCCAATCCATGGTCACTGCTGAAATTCTATAAATCTTGAAATCTGTAAATAAACTGCTCCTTTTTTGCCTTGGACATCCCAGTGTGTGAGTGTTGTTTCTTTGTGTCCTATTGTGACACTCTTCAAAGCACAACCAGAGATGGTGTCCAGTCTTGGGCCCCAACACAGCAAACACCTGGAGAAATGAGGAGAGCTTGGGGAGGCCCTTTTTGGAGGCTGGTCTGGAGCACTTGCTCCCTGAGGAGAGGCTGGGGTATCTGGGCTGGTTCAGCCTAGCGACGAGACAGATTTTCGGGCATCTAAGAGACCCACATAGCCTATGAGGAGATATCACTGAGGTTGCTCCAAGATGTTGTGACATCTCTGTTCTTGGAAGGATTTCAAGCCCTGGAAGAAGCCATGAGCAGCCTGGTCTGACCCCACAACTGGCCCTGCTTTGGGTAAAGGGTTGGTCTATAGATGTCCTGAGGTTCCTTCCTGCCTGAAATAAGTTATTACTCATTGCTTCCACTTCTGACATAAAGAGTACATCAGAGAGTGCAGAAATCTCCATCTTGAAGGAGTAAAAATAGTATGGGAATGGCACAGCACTGGGACTGTTTTTAAAGTCATTCATTTCAGACAGAAGTGGTGAAATCAGGAACTACACATCTGAAGAAGAAGAAATGTTATATAGTAAATAGTGACTTTGTTGGAAACAGAAATCCAGTATTTTATTCTAACAAATAAAACCATATGCCAGGAGGACACGAGGCCTGGTCCATTTCATAAATGTGCATGGCTAACGTCTTTCCTGTGAGAATTTTCAGACATCATTGTAGCAAACATCAAAAGATGTTAAGGAGTATCATGGCTCACCACAGATGCAGACTGTACACACCTTCTGAACCAGCCAGGCTGCCAGACTCTAGCTGGATGATGGTGACAACACCATCTCTGGGAAACCAGTCCTTGTTCTGTTGTCTTTGATTCAGCATTTTTAAAGGTCTAGGGAATGAGGGGAAAGATTATGGAACTGGAGAGTTTCCTTTTGTGGTGAATATGCTGCAAAATCTTGATAAATGAGAGATTTTTGTCAAAGATGAGAGAATTCATATACATGTATTTTCTGCATATCTTCATGTTTTTCCCTTCTTTGTTTCACACATGATATTTTCCTTCCGGGTAAATACAACTTCTGTTTGGTTATATTGAGTAGAGTGTGTAGAACTGAAAGCAAAGACTATTACTTAAGGGTGAACTTGCTTGAAACAATCCTATATCGATGCAATGTCAAGAGGAAAAAATGTATTTGTATACTATGTAGCCCTTTTTCAGGCAACATGGATGAAGTCTGGACAAGTATTCCTAGACAAAAACTGTTGAAAAAATTACTTTGCATTGATGCAAATAGAATCTTTTTCTTTATTTTCCGATTCTATTGGCCTGCCCATTGTATCTTTTCCATAAGATACTTCCTAACTATTTAATTGTGGTTGTTTCAGATGCTGTAAATCAATGCACAACATTGGACATCCCAGTGTTTGTAATTATATTACTGCTTGTAATATATATGCTGGAGTGTGCAAATCTTCATATATTTTTACTGCAATCATTAATACATATTTAATCATAAGAACCTTAGTGCAAAAGTATTTTCATGTATCACTACTATATTTATTTTTATTTGCACTTTTCTGTACTGGATATCTGAAATATTTTAAAAAGGAGGTTTGAATCATTCTTTTAATTTTATGTATGAGAAAATAAAAGGGTGTCTACAAGGAAAAATATATGCCACAAACTTAGACCTAAACAATGCAGAAGCTCTCAAGCCTAATATTGAAATTCAGTTGTCCACTTTTTAGCACTATCTATTCTCTAGGTTTCTGAATTTGTTAAATATCCTCCTGACTGGTCTGCAAGGTCCCAAGACACGTGGTTGTGTGCTGAAGTACCTGCTGTAGCCATACAATACAAGGATAGGTTTCCTACCCAGCACTCCACTGCCATCCAAGGTCCTGATAGAAGGTTGTGGAAAAAAGCTGACAAACTGGAGCCCCTAGCACTTGCACAGGTGACCATCAGTAGGGGTTGAACACCAATTAAAATGATTATTTCCTTTGGTAGTACTCTGATACTACTAAAAGTAATTATGAGAAAGTTGAAAGTTACTCTGGCAGATGCACTTCAGCGAGCATCCCTCACTCACTTTCAAACAAGCATCACCTTGTGCTCTGGTGATGTGGGGTGCACTGCAGGAGACAAGCACTCCTGAGAAGTTGAGGCATTAATTGGGTCACAGCCATATACTTTTTTCTTCCTAAAATACATCAGTTGCTGCCACTTCTGCATTATCATTACTTCTTACCATTCTGCATTACTACGATCTTCTCTGTCTTCATTTACAAGTGCTCGTGAGCCCACCCTGAAAGCTTTAAAAATAATGACAGTTTTAATAATCTTGTTTACAGGGTGTGCTAACAAGCTGCCTGATTTAGGCAGAGGAGGCAGAAGGAAAGCGAAACTTAAGTAACCAGTTTTACCTCCTTCCTAAGATAGCGTGGTGAAAAGATGTCAGAAAGTTACCCACGGCAGCGCTGAACTCAGAGTAGTGAATGATTAAGCCTCTTCTCAGAATATTTAAGGTGTCATACATGTCTTGTAAAACATTTCAAACATATTAGTATTTTCTAGAAGCAACACTCCCTTGGGCAGATTTTTCAATCTAGTTAGCAACATTTAACACTGCATTTATGGTTTTTCCTATTGCCAAAAATAACCCCACAAAAATTAATTAAGAAAAGTTTAATCAATCATTTCACTATTGCTATTAAGGGATTAGTATATGTAGTCTACAAGGGATTAGAAGATGCAGCCTACAGCTCCTCTTCAGAAGTGTAGCAAGATATAGAAGCTCTGTTCTGTCACAGCTGCCTTTTGTGTCAACTTAATATGACCTCATTATTTCCTTGCATTCTTTTTCCTCCATACCTGAGTGTTTCTCAAGCAGTTATTGCTATTTTATTTCTTGATGTTCATCTAGTCACTATAGTGCCTGACCCTTCATTATCTACAGGCATAGCCTCTATCCCTTGGCCTTGCAGACTCCCTTAGCACAGATAAAAGCCAGTCAGTTCCTCTTATTGAACTATTTGCTGGAAAGGAATGGATCTAAACAAATAAATGAATAGCTGATTTTCAGCTGTGCTTTCCTCTTCACCTAGAACAAGCTTACCTGGTTCATCATCAGTGATAAGCAATCTATAANTAAAAATAAGGTGAAAAAAAGTTCAAAACAATTTTAAAAATTAGCTATTAATATCTGCAAAGATTTCATTATCATAGATGCAAGGTAGTTCTCAGTATCTATTTTAGTTCAGTGTTCTAATAGAACTTTTTATACAACATATAAAACTATATAAAAATATGTGATAGATCCAAATACCACAGTGCATTACTACTCTGCACAGTAATGCAGGGTGATAAAAGAATCAGAAGCTTAGAAGGTCTTTAGGATGGAAAGGTATATAGCCATGTCTGGGCCCTCAGCACACTATTTGTACATGGTATAATTGACTGAAACTTTCACATTTGCAAAATCCCATTACCTTAATCAAAATAAAATCCATACCAGAGGACATAGAAGTGCTTTCTGTAATATTATTCACAGATATTAATCTCTCATAGCAAGGTATTTCACATTTCTTGCCTAAGTTCTGGGTCATCCATGCTGAGTGACTGGTTTCATGACAAGTGATTATGATGGCTTTTTAGTGTAACTTCTTCCTGGGAGTGTTGGTCTAAGATGTCAAAAAATAAATGAGGGTAAGGTGGAAATATGTGTGAAAAACAAATTGTGGCATACTCATATTTTAGTGTTTTAATTTACTTTAGGAAATATACTCTTTGAATAAAAAGTGACTTGACCTTCTTTTGCAGCTATAACTTCAGACATACTCTGATTTTACAACAAAGAGAAGTGATATCATCTGGATTGATGGTAAATCTAATAATCCAGGCTGAACATAGGTCTTCATTCATCAGGTGAATAGGGTCATATTAAAAATTAGTAAAAAATAGATGCATGCCTCTGATTTTTCTCTCTTGTTGTCACACTAAAAATTTGTATTTCTGTACAATCAGAACTAATTTGGATATTCACTCTTGTTCCCTTAAGACAAAACTATTAGTAATAAATTTAAATCCATTTAAGCATTCACCCACAGCACTTGCAGCCTAGTAGGGTTTTTCAAAAGTATTTTAAGAAAAAAAAATTAAAAATTAACAGACTGGCTGGTTGTTATCAGGAACTGAAAACTAGCAAATACCTAAATATAAATTTCAGAAGTTGATTGCAGTCTGCTCTTTGACATTTAGCATAAGATGATTAATCATCTGATTGTTTCTAAGAGGTAGATGACAGATATATTGCTATTACTGTAGCCTGAAGAAACTAAAAGCAGATGTGGATAATAAACACAGCCTTTTGAACACAGGGTTTCTAGCAACCCTGCTAAATTACAAGTGATATTAGCCATATTTGTTCTCAGAATGTAAGCAGAGTAATATAAATGTTATACATTTTATAGCTATGTCTATCTATCTATCTATCTATCTATCTTCCTATATATATATATATTCCTTAAATATTATTACCTAGCATTATGATGATGGATTCATTTGATAAGTTTCTTTTGAATGACCTATTATACACAACATTCAACACACATCAGATATCTATTTCTAAGGAAACTGTAAAATACTCCCCCACCTGCCCTCCTGGGCTTTCTATGGCCAGCTCAGTTTCCTTGAGGGGCTTTGAAGGAATATCTCAGGGGACAGGATAAAAGATTCCAAAAGAGGCTCTTACCCCAGGATCAGTCCAAGGCTTTANTGCTGGAAAGGAATGGATCTAAACAAATAAATGAATAGCTGATTTTCAGCTGTGCTTTCCTCTTCACCTAGAACAAGCTTACCTGGTTCATCATCAGTGATAAGCAATCTATAATGGTTGTGTGTTAAAATATTTTATCAATTCAGGAAATCTTCCTATAAGAAGCACCAACTCAAGTATTGCTCAGAAGAAATGATTATTTAACAAATAAGGTTGTCCCATTATTCACAATAAGGTTATCTTTCCTCTTTTATTAAGTGCCACCAAAAATGTGTTATTCTGATTGCATTTTATTGCTAATAGTGTAGCAGAAATTTTCACTGGTGATATGCAGGACAATGTCAGAAAGCTGTCCCTGCAGTTATTTATTAAATATATATATATATATATANTGATGGCTTTTTAGTGTAACTTCTTCCTGGGAGTGTTGGTCTAAGATGTCAAAAAATAAATGAGGGTAAGGTGGAAATATGTGTGAAAAACAAATTGTGGCATACTCATATTTTAGTGTTTTAATTTACTTTAAGAAATATACTCTTTGAATAAAAAGTGACTTGACCTTCTTTTGCAGCTATAACTTCAGACATACTCTGATTTTACAACAAAGAGAAGTGATATCATCTGGATTGATGGTAAGTCTAATAGTCCAGGCTGAACATAGGTCTTCATTCATCAGGTGAATGGGGTCATATTAACAATTAGTAAAAAATAGATGCATGCCTCTGATTTTTCTCTCTTGTTGTCACACTAAAAATTTGTATTTCTGTACAATTAGAACTAATTTGGATATTTACTCTTGTTCCCTCAAGACAAAACTATTAGTAATAAATTTAAATCCATTTAAGCATTCACCCACAGCACTTGCAGCCTAGTAGGGTTTTTCAAAAGTATTTTAAGAAAAAAAAATTAAAAATTAACAGACTGGCTGGTTGTTATCAGGAACTGAAAACTAGCAAATACCTAAATATAAATTTCAGAAGTTGATTGCAGTCTGCTCTTTGACATTTAGCATAAGATGATTAATCATCAGATTGTTTCTAAGAGGTAGATGACAGATATATTGCTATTACTGTAGCCTGAAGAAACTAAAAGCAGATGTGGATAATAAACACAGCCTTTTGAACACAGGGTTTCTAGCAACCCTGCTAAATTACAAGTGATATTAGCCATATTTGTTCTCAGAATGTAAGCAGAGTAATATAAATGTTATACATTTTATAGCTATGTCTATCTATCTATCTATCTATCTATCTTCCTATATATATATATATTCCTTAAATATTATTACCTAGCATTATGATGATGGATTCATTTGATAAGTTTCTTTTGAATGACCTATTATACACAACATTCAACACACATCAGATATCTATTTCTAAGGAAACTGTAAAATACTCCCCCACCTGCCCTCCTGGGCTTTCTATGGCCAGCTCAGTTTCCTTGAGGGGCTTTGAAGGAATATCTCAGGGGACAGGATAAAAGATTCCAAAAGAGGCTCTTACCCCAGGATCAGTCCAAGGCTTTATTCTTGAAGAGTTCCAGGGAAGAGAGCGAACAAGGAAGAAGCATGGGTTTATCTGGTCTCTGGCTCAGGATAGATAACTGGCCCTGAGTCAATAGGTTCAAGATAAGGGAAGGAAGGGTCAAACTAAATGGTCCCAGGCTTTAGGGGGTTCTGGGAGAAAAACCATTCCCCAGAGGAATACAACAAATCTGAAGAGATCTGTTACCAGAAAATGAAGCAATATAATTTTTACAATGTACAATTCAAACTTCTGCTTTGTTTGTGGTGTTGTTAGTGTCTTCTGCTAGCATAAATGAGAGACCTCACTGCCAAGAAAAGGAAGCATACCTTCCTCATCTGCTTTCCTGTTCTTTCCCTCTAAACTGTGTCAATCAGCATATCCTAGTTTTGCCTAATGCTGGGTACTAGTGATTTATCTTGCTAGCAGACCACTAAGTTTCAGTGTACATGCCTGGTAGTATTTATAATGAGTCCTTTTCCCAGACTGGAGATGCTCCTGGAACTACCATAATTTTCAGTGTGATTTTCTGGTTTGCTTCCCATCAGACATCCCAGAAATCTGATCCAATTGAGAAACTTCAGTACTCGCCATACCTAATTTTGCCCTCTCTCTTTATTATT
>VWYO01006973.1:10999-29398 GCA_013400275.1 Rhadina sibilatrix | reverse complement strand
CCCCTCTTTTTTTTTTTTTTTTTTTTTTTTTTTTTTTTTTTTTTTTTTTTTTTTTTTTGGTGTGCATACATCACATTACTGTCAAAGAGAGGGTAAAAAGTGAAGTTCCTCCTAACTGAAGTTACAGTAGAGTTTGTACATCTTCATGACTCAGTCCACAGGATGTCACTTTTTTCACTCAAGGCACTCCTGAGGATCTTGGGGTGCTCTGCATAAGTGTTAGATGTGAAGTGACTTGTGTTTTGGGAGTTTTAAATATAATTGTTCTTTTCTGGCACTCTGTCAGACCTAAACACTCGAGTTCCTTTAAAAAAAACTGCTGGCAGGTGCTCACCTTAAATACTTGTGGCATCTGTCAGGCACTGCTGACTTATCTTCTGCTGGTTCAAAATCCTAGAGTCCTGCACGTAGTGAAACATATCCAATGAACAAGAAAAACTGCTAGGCACTGACTGTTTTTCCCAAATTTTAGCCTTAGGAAGTTGTTTCAAAACAGAGAGGACCATGAATTTTGACAATTTTAGTGTATTATGGTATCACAGCAGAGATCTGAGCTACTGCTGACTAAACCTGGCAGAGAGTCAGAAAGAGCACAGGACCCTGGTGCAGTTCTGAGCCCAGTATGACAAACCCAGCTGACAGGCTGATGCAGCTAAGCTGCTGCCAGCATCTTTGCATGGTTCCACCCTGGCCTACACAGACCTATCTGTTGGAGCTGGCACATTCCTCTTTCTCTTTTCTTTTTTCTGTCACTTGATCATTACAATGCTGTGGTAAGAATGTACAGCTATAGAGAAATACAGAATTTAGGCAAGTAGGTAGACAAGGGGATCAGGCCATTAGTCGTTGTTTGCCATTGCTGTGGATATTTGACTTCATGGACCCATAAAAGGGATTACACCATATGAATCAGTTGTCTAAACAAATCTGATCATTGTTTGAGTTGCTTCAGCTACATCAAATAGGAATATCAATCTCAGTCATGTGCATCTAGAAGTGACAAGGACTAAAATGGTCTAGTTTCTCAAGTATCTATCTTCCTGGGTTTTAACAGGTCTTACTGATTTAAGTAGTGCTGAGATTACACTATTATGCATTCAGGAGCATAAAGCTAGAAATGTCTAGCAACACTGGCATTCTCCATACAGATACAGCAATGGCAGCAGTCAACTTCTATAAAGTTTCTCAGCTAATTTCATTTTCAGCATATACTTTTAGCAAAGCTGAAGGTCAGGTAAGTATCCAGAGAGAACTTTATTGCTTTTGCCTGATCCATTCCACAGAGAGTAATTTTCACCCAATAAAATAAAAGAGTCCTTGAAACTGCTGTCTGAAATCTCTCAGGCAGGTTCTTAGGTGATATTTACACCATGATGAGAAGATGGAAGGATGGGTAAAACATTTTGTCAGAATGTGCAATTTAAAATGTTACTGATTATCACAGGATGGTGGTGCTAAGCCCAAGATTTCTACTTCAGATAGCAAGATTTCTGCAGCTCTAAGGTACTGGAATCAGGTTTATGACATCAGCTCAGCAGACTTGTTATTGGATGTCACTGTGCCAGCTCAGTACCGTAATGGTTGGTGTGACACTTGGAGAAGACAACAGATCACTGCATGTACCTGGAGGTACAGAGGTCAATGCACAATGCTCAAGCAATTCCTAATACTTGTTCCTGATGTAGAATTTGAGGAAATACTATACCTTCCCTACAGTCACTGACAGCATTTTCCTAGACACCACAAAATGGCTGCTGCATCCGGACACATCATGAATTATACAGAAAGTACTAAATCTTGTGATTTCAGATCTTTCAGTGTTTCCATAACTGCAAGGATTGGTCATAAGTCCCACCTCTGATTCGTTTTCCCTATCCTTTTAAAATTTCTATTATTTAATATAAATATCTTAGAAAATAAAGCTTGTCCTTCATTTCATTCCTTTGCAAGTCTCTTCATCCCTGCTTTTGCTAACACCAGTGCAATTGGACTTTTTATTAGTAATAAAACAGTATTTATGTAGTGGTCTGATGAATCTGCTCACATTATACACGTGCTTTCTCCTTCTTTTCAGCCAGGAAGTGATTGCTTTTTCTTTTTCCAGTTAATCAAGCAAGGTGGGATTTTAAAAGACAAACAAACACACACAAAGCTCTTTTGGCAGCATATTTCATTGCCCAGTCACAAAACAAATAAAAAGTAGACTAAATGCCTAAATATGAGCTTGAGGTTAACTTGTTCAGTGATAAAATATGGCCTTCAGTGACCCTCTGTGGATGTTCCTTGATTAGATCTCAGGGATGCTCTATAAAAATTTAAATTTAGGATTCTTAGACTGCAATGATATCCCAAGGTGTTACCTCAAAAAACAAACACCTCTCTAATATGTATTGGTGAGATCCCCTCTGGAGTCTCAGCTTAGGGTCCTTACACAAGGAAAGCATAGACATATTTGAATGGGTCCACAAAAATGATCAGAGGGATAGAGCAGCTCGCCTGTGAAGAAAGGCTGAGAGGTAGGGGTTGTTCAGCCTGTTGAAGAGATCTGGGACAAAAAAATTCCAGCATTTCAGTACTTACAGGGGACTTATAAGAAAGATAGAAACAAACATCTTATTAAGGTCTGTTGTGATAAGAAAAAAGGGTAATGGCTTTAAACTGAAAGAGGTTAGATTTAGACTAGATATAAGGAAGAAATATTTTACTACAAGAGTGATGAAACACTGGCTCAGGTTTTATCTTGCCCACTGCTCACAGAGAAGGTGGGGTGTCCCATTCCTGGAATCATTCAGTCAGGTTAGACAGAACTCTGAGTAACCTGATTCAGTTGAAAATTGTAGGAGAAGGGAATACAGGTGACCTTGCCCCTCATAAGTAACAGCTGTGTTAATTACCCAATTCAACCTTACCCCTGATGAGTCACAGCTATATCCAATAAAGATAAGTGTGATAAAAGGGGGTGAGTTAGCTGGAAAGAGGAGGCTCATGAAGAAGGATCCAGGGGAGAAAGAATTGCTGCTGTGAGGTCAGTCTGGGTCTGCAGTTGGAGCCTGTTTCTGGGACCTGCAGTCACAGTCTGGCTGGGCAAAAGCCTGCAGTCAGAGGCTGCAAAGGAAACCTACAGTAGGAGCTTGCTGCAGCCAGAGTCAGTGAATAGCTGGTCAGGATGGTTGAGCTGTAAAGGGGAATAAACTAGGACCCTTTTCATGCTGTGATTAACAAGAAGTCTGTGTCTTGACTAATTTCTACCCTCTAACAAGAGGACTGCTGCCACAGAAGATGACCCTGTTCATTGTGGGATTGGGGTTGAACTACACAACATTTAAATGTTCCTCCCAATCCAAACTGTCCCATGGCTCTATGGTTACATACTGTAATAAAAAGGATCTGCTCTTCTCCTTTTACTGAAAAAGCAGAGGATGACCAATATATGTTTAGATTTGCTAAAGATGAAACTAAATAAATGCTTGAAAAAGTACCTATCACAATCAGTGTATAAGTTTTCCCATTTTCAGGATATCTATATCAGGATAACAATATCACTGTATCTGAATCAACTAGAAATTTTGAGACTCCTAACATCCTCTCCTTCTGATATCTTTCAAAGACACGTCCTGGGAGCCTGAGTTCTTCAATGGCCTGCCAAACGGAGGAAGCAGGCAGACGTGGTAAGAATTCCCAAAATATATCAGGAATTTTGCCATCATTGCAGAAGATTTCAATATTGATCAAATGGCAAAACCCAATAAAGGACTCTTCTTCAAAATATTCATTAAGATTTGCCCAAGGCCAAGACATCAAGGGAGAGATTAATCTGACAAATTTAGACATCCACCATGTAATCATTTTTCTGCTGGTGTGGGTGGATGTCTCAACCAGTTTGTGACCAGCAGGAACACGTGACCAGATGGATCATAGTAATCAGAAATTTCTATAGTGTGATTTAAATGTTTAAAGCAAACATCATGTTCAAAACTTCTTACTTGAAAAAGCACTGTTACATGATAAAATTAAAAGGTTTAAGATTCTTAATCAATGATTAATAGAATACAAGATACATATGAGGTGCTTCAACAGTGAGAAATGAGAATTCTGGAGTGCACTAAGGGGGATTTTCTTGGAAGAACAGTTTAATTACTTTCCATGGCATTATGGAATTTAAAATCTGGATGCTATGGTCTCTTCTGTTTTGGAGCTCTTTTTGGAAAAGGATATTGAAAAATAGGATTATAACTTACAGAAGATTGTGTTTACACCAGATAGAAAAGTTTTTATTGCACATATCCAAGTAAGGGAATACCCCATTGTTGCCTAAGACTGAGGCAGAGGCTGGACAGGGTTGAAAATCAAAGTGAATATTTTATTTTAGGCCTTCAAGGCCACCTGGGCAGCCACAGCAGTGGCTGTCAGGATCGCTCCAAGATGGAAGCAAAAGGAGAAAGAGTCACAAGATTCCCCCCCTTTTACAGCTTTCAGTCCATTTGCATATGTCCCCTGCATTGTCCAATCAACAACTCCAAATGACTGTGTTCCATCCTTCCTGCTTGCCTGCAGTCTTCCACATTGTTTATCTTTGGGGCTTGGAGCTCGGAGAGAGTGTCCTTGAAGACGTGAGTCCCTTGCTAGAACCAAAACTGCCCTGCCCCCATCGCCCTGTGATCAAGTCCCAGCATCACTTAATACTAAAGCAAAACTACCCACCAGAACCCCACACAAAACCCCAAAACCTGAGGCATCACCATCATTCGGATATTAACATTGATTTTTGTCTACATTATCTATTATCAATCTCAGACCATAGTTAATATGTGTGATTTTATCAGCATTGAGTCTATAGCTACTAACAGATAAACAAAAAGTCTTGTATAAAACTTGTGAGATTTTCCTATCAGTGTATCTCTGTGCCTATAACAAAAAAATGCTGTTTAATATTTACGTTAAATGACTAGATTTGGTAGCCTATCATAGACCAAGCCAAATAATACAATCAAATAAACAATGCAAAGTGAGTATTTTATGAAAACAAAGAAAACATAAGTTTATATTATCTAATTGTATTTAATAAGATTAAACTGAAGGATGTTGAATGTTTTGAATAAATATATGATATTATATTCAACATTAATTAAATACTTCCTGGTTATCATTTGCTGTCAAGCAGCTAAATAACTGCCTTTTTTGGCCAAGCGTTCTTTTTTTTCTCACTGCCATCAGATCTAAGATATAGTATATGGTGTCAGATAACAAATTTTTTCCTTTCTCATTGGCCTTAGGTTTCTTTGTCTTTTTGATGGGTTTATTAAACATAAGGCCTTTACCCCTTCGACCATATAGTTGCAATCAGCAATGAAATATATTATAAATTCACCTGGATAATTTTGTCCTGCAAGCTATACCTTCCATGCCAGCCCTGGAAATGTTTTTAGATTTTCAAAATCTGCCATTCTGTCCTGCATCTTTTCTTCCTCTTTGTCAGCCTGTAGGTGAAAAGAACTGGAACCTACAGCTATGTAATTTACTCTTTTTAAAAGCATTAGGCTGGATCTCTAAAGCAACAGGATTAATTTGTTTTTGTTGAGCTTTACTTTCACCGCTTTCACATCTTTTTACTTCAGTGTAAAATTTAGACAATTAACAGACTAAAATCATAATGAAAAAGTCACTCTGGCTTTTCTTTTTCCATAAAATGACCAGGTTTTATGTTAATAAAAGTGCACGCATTTGTTATTAATGATTGGATGCATCCGTTTATCCTCTTTGTAAAGAGATTTACTTGGTAACTCTAGGAGTGGAGAAAGACACTGAAGTCAATTGCATGAAAATATAGCTACCTGAGAATTAGAGAGACGTTATAATCCTTTCACTACAGCAAATGTAAATCACCCTTCAGAAACTGCAGGACTCCGTGCTGTTAGATTAAGAATTCTGTAGTTGTAATTTATTAGCATTTAGGAAAACCACTAATCAGAATATGATGGATTGTAACTTAAGTGTATATGATGACATTAATGCATGAGTTGATTACTTTTGGTAGTAATCACTTCTTTTTTTGTTATAAGTGGATTTCATACTTGAATAAGTGTTTCAGTTTTCAAAAAATAGTCCAAATGTCTGATCCTTTTCTGTTCTACCTATAATACTTTTATTATATTGTTTTGCTATGGTTGGTATTTATTATATAATGCAGTATTGTACATTGGCACCCAATATAACCTGTCATCCATTGTGCTCTGTGTTACATTCCTCTGAAGAGCTTACAAGTGAAGGCAAGAGGCAGACAACCACAGTCACCACAAAGGGGTCCAGCAGTGGAAGGCAATAGCAGTAAGATATTGTTCTATATGAAAACACACCACAGGGTGTTATGCAGTGGAGATATCTGTGTCTGAACTGCTCACACAAGATCATTTTACAGTAAAAAAAGAGAAAAAAGATAGTTAGACCATGACTCATACTATGGGACACATCAAAATCAGATCAAATTAATTACACAGCAAATTTTTTCATTGGTTCTAAAGAACATTTTGGGTAATAAGATCAGATGTAAACATCAATAGCTGACTGAAATTAAATCCTATAATTTCTGTTCAATCACTGACAACTCTATTTAAAACTTTTTAAAACAAGACACTGAATAGACAATAATCTGGCTTTATGGAATGTTACAAATCTTCCAATTACTGAATGAGATACCAAATATCTCATTGGTGCCTGGCAGACAGCACCTGCCTTTTGGGTTTAAAAATTGATCCTTTCTTGAGAGATAATTATAAATTATCATAATCAGGGAAAATTCAGTAGATGAGGGGAATATTCAGGGTAAAAAAAATCTCTGAGTAGAGAAAGCAGGTTTGGAAAGGAGAGAAAGCATAAAACTTCTGTAGCAGTTCTCGGAACTTGGAATTTATCTCCTCTAATTTTACACCTGATTTAATCAAATTAGAAACCTTACCTAAGTATTCAGGGGAAATAAACTGTCACTTTCACTTGTCTGATTTACTTAAGATGTCTGGCATAAGTTCATAAGTTATGTGATCCTTGTGACTTTTGTTTTTCCTAATGACTAACAGTCTAGAAAACCACACCATAGATATCAGAATTCAAACTATTGTAAACAGTTTCTTGAGGAAGAGATATGAAAGAAAATGATAGAAGTGTAACACAAGTGCTTATAAGACCAGTGAGATGGGAAGCAATTTGATGGTTAAGCACCACTCTTTGTAAATCTAACAGAATCATACATGTTTAAGATCAACATTGGAACATCTTTTTTGATGAAGTACTATCTCTCTTCTTTGATAGTACCCTCTGATAAATATAAATGGATATAAATCCCAAACAAATAAAAAGGTTTCAGCAGGAAGGTTCAGTCTGATAGTAGGTTTTTATCTTTTTCCATTTTCTAAATCAAGATTGCTATTTTCTCCACTCTTTCTTTTGGGGATTTTGTGTTTCCTGCTACTGATTGTAAGGGGACTCTGTGGCATATATATCAACTACATTTCGTGTAACATTTAAGAAAAATAACAACCCTCCAGAGCTTTAGTAGGAAATTTTTATGAAGCATTTGAGGAAAGGAAAAACACTTTGAATAAGGCAAAATGTGTTAAAATTTCAGGATTTTGTAGATTGTAAAAGAAAAACATGTTCAGGCTCAAGGGGTTATTAGAAGATCTAAGAAATATTGATGGAAAAACTTCTGTAGCTGTATAAACAATATATTTCAGCAGAAAGTACATGGAATAGAAGGAATAAATGAGAAAAGGGGGAAGTCTTTTGCAATACTTACTTTAATTAAGGGTGAAACCACTGTACAGAAAGTTAACATGCCAAGTGGGAGCTCTGCTAATACTCATGGTAACTATAGATTGATTTTATCTACATTAACAGAGCTTTTATTATGTAGTTATTTTTTTGTTCAGATTTTTTTTTCCTTTTGAAACATGTCATTAGATTCTGAAGGGCTTACAGAGGCTGTTAGTGCTATTGTGTAGGTTTTCTGGTTAATTTATTTGGGCTATTTATCTGCAGTAATATTATTCATGAAATATAAAAATTGTAGAAGGTAAGAGTTGGAAAAGTTTCCTGAATTGAACTATGATCATTTGATGATATAAAAGAAAGAAATTTTATCTTCTTTGGTCATTTTCAGAACTGAAATATATTTGTTCAATTGTTTGTTTTTTTTTTCTTTAAGAAAGCGTTACATGTGTAAACATCAATATTTTCAGTAAAAGTACATAAATTCTTTGTTAAACCCTATAGGTAATTTATAAGCAGAATAATATGTTTATAGAATTTTCTAAGTTCCTTTTAAATTCTCTTCATTTCCTCAAGAAAGGTTTTTCTGATTTGGTTGGATTCATCTATTTTCAGAAATGCACCCCTGTGTCTGTGTTTATCATGCTGTCACTAAGATATAAACAAATTAGTTAGAAATCAGGATCATGACTTTTCAAGCTACTTAAATATTATGCAGCATTAGGTTTGCATTTCATAGGAAAAAAAGGAAGATCTTGCTTCCTCCTTGTCAGAATGCCTTTGTTTCTTTCATTTTTTTGTATAACCTTGTTGTTCACTGAGGCCCCAGGCAGCCTTGAAGCTAATCCCTGTGAGAGAGGAAACTGGTCTGACTGCTGCTGATTACAAAGCTTTGATGCCAGCAATTCAGACAGTTTTTAATCCACTCACCATCTCTTTTTCTAACCTGTACTTTTTCAGTTTGCCTATGATGATGTTATTGAAGATGGTGTTGAAACCCTTGCTGTCAAGATACACAGTAGTCACTGTTTTCTTCTCATGCACCAAGACAGTCTCATCACAGAAAACTATCAGGCTGATTAGGCAAGATAACCCCTTTTATGGCTCCCCAGTAACCTCTTTTTCCTTCATGGGTCTTTAAATTTTTTATGGGGAGTTTTGCTCCATCGCATTCACAAGGATGAGGTGAGGTTGCCAGGTCTGTATTTCCCTGAATCTGCATTCTTTGCTGTCACAATACAACATGAATGAACAACACTCTCATGCTGAGATGTCCAAGGCAAAAAAAGGGGCAGTTTGTTTACAGATCTCAACATTTATAGAATTCCAACAGTGACCATGGATTGGAAGAAGAAAAACGTCCTCTCCAACCACACTGGTCAAACCAACAGTCCATCAATTCTCTCCTCCTCCAGAAAGGAATGCAAAACAATCATTATTTACATGAGAACTGCGTAAGAAACTCCATCACAAAAGTAAACATCAGAAGGCTTTAGAAGAACTTTAGAAAAACTTCAGGAGAACAGGGTGACACTTTGCCTTCTTGAGATAGGGGCAACATTTTCTTTCTTCTAGTCCTCAGCAGTCTCTCCAAGTCACAGTGACTTTTCATAGATGACAATGGTGTCTCAGTGCACTTGTGGGTGCATCCTGTCAGCTCACTTGGACTTACGTCTGTCCAGTGTGTTTAAATGTTCCCTAGTCAGATACTTCTCTATGAGAGTGTCTTCCTTGATTCTGACTTTCTCCCTTGTCTCAGAGACCTCATATTCATGAAAACCAATCCTACAAGTAAAGACTAAGTCAAGGAAGGCATTCAGTATCTTGGTCTCAGTCAATGCTATTCTACTCCCTCCAGGTCAGCTGTCCCTGTTTCCACCTCTTTTACACTTCATTTTCATGTCTAAATTTTGTCATGAATTCTTTCTTCATCTACGAAGATGCAAGTCTCATGACAAGTTTACTTGGCTTCCTGCTCGTCAGTACTGACCATTCTTGAGCTTGGACCAGGTGCTTCTCTCCAGGGCCATCTCTCATGGGGTCTCTCCAAGAAAATACAGGAACAGCACAAAATCTGTTTTTCTAAAATTGTGGCTTGAGATCTTGTTTTTTTTGCCTATTCTTCACGGAAAAGGTTATTCAGGAAGAACCTTTTCTTCCTCACCAGGTTATCTACAGCAGACACCCACAATATCACTGATCTTACTCTGCCTGAGTAATCCTGACTCAAAGGCTCAGCTGACTCATCACCTGTGCCAAGACAAAGCTCAATACAACCACACTTCCCTCCCTTTTAAAGGGTGACTCTTTCTTTCAGTCCCAGTCCATCCTCCCCAAAAATTCTATATCCATCCAGGATAACTTAGTCTGAGAGAAAGCTCATAAGGCCTCTTGTTCAAGCCTCTGATCAAAGCAAAGCCAGCTCTAGGATCAGAACCAGCTGTTGAGGTCTTTCTCCACTCCAGTCTTGAAAACATCCACAGAAGGAGCCTACACAAACTCCTGGAGTATCTATTCTGCTGCTCAACAGTCCTCATGGTGAAAAATATTAATTTCAAATTTAAAAAATAAAATATATAGCTTTAGTAAGATTTAAAACTTTGATATATATAAACATAATTAGAACATTAATGGATCATATTAAAATTATTCTAATACATCATTTGAAATAAATAGTTTTCCACAAAGATATTTTAAATTAAATTCATTAATTTTCTGCAAGTTTGTCATGCTTAAATTCTTCCCCATCCATAAAAGTGATTCCACCAGTAGGTTCTGCGGAATATGTTGTTTTCTCACTATAATTTAGTTTTATATCATTAAACATTGTATTGTTCTTACCCCTTCCATCCTCCTTTTAGAGAAAACATTAATGCTATTTAAAATAAGATTTTATAGCTCCATGTGATGGTTAATACAATATTTATATGTTCTTTCTCATTGCTGCCTTCCTTCAAGACTTACAATATGTGCAGATGGATCCTCTTGAAAGGAGGTGACCAGTGAAATTCTCCTCACTTGAGAGGAGAAAGGTGCACTTTAAATTTCACAGATTAGATGGAGACAGATGTAATCCAATCCCTTCAACAGAGAGTTTCTTTGTACAACCTGGATCTGACAAAGAGAAACTTCCTAGGGACTAGAATGTGCAGAGATGTGATGAGCTTTGTTTTAAACAAATTACTTTTGAGCTCTCTGATGAACAACTGAAATAGAATCAATGACTTCCTTATCACTAGACCTTTCTGAAATCCTCTGCCTTTCCATCTATAAATACATACTATAATCAAGAAGGTAATTAATCCAATGTATCCGTGAAGATGTTCTTGCAATGCTGTACAGATAAATCACCTCTACCCAGAAACAACCGTAAGTAAATTAATATTTGATAGCAAGTAGGTAGAATTTTAAATTATAATTAGGCATAAAGGACATACAGACAGACACTGCCTGTGAGGCAGTTTTTCATCATTCTTGAAAATACATCTGGATGCCCAGCTAAATCTTGTGTCTACATTTGCATCCCTTGAAAGCCTGGGTCCTGTGAACTGGACAAGTCTCTAAGGGGTCTAAGCATGATCTTATTCTGCAATCCATAAACAAACATAAGCTCAGTGAGAGAATAATAAAGCTCATCAAAGACTTAAATTGCCCTTTGGAGGGTCTAAATTTTTTCCTTCACCCCAAAGAAATATAAGAACAACTGTGACCTCAGCATAGGTGCTGAGAACATTTGCGATACCCAGGCTCTCAACACCTTTGAGAGGCAGGAACAACATTGCTTGTAGAGTTAGGAAATTTACTGCCTGGGCAAAGAAGCAGATCATCAGAGAGGGCAATTAAAGTATTGTACTTTACTCTTGGCATCTGTTCAGGCAAGTGAAATATAGCACAGGAATACCTGTGTTTTTCTGTGCAAAGATTTGAATTAATTTAGCCAGAGAGGCAAAAATCTCCAGACCAGCTCATTTACCACCCCAGGGATTATCAGTTTTTTACCCCTCGATACAGTTGTTGTCTAGACATCAACCTCTTTACAAAACAGACATGCTGCTTTACAATCTACAAAAAATAACCCATAAGACAGTTACTAAAACTGAGTTCGATAGTTGTAAATTCCAATTTCAACTGGAATTGGGCTACCTGCGATATTAAAATGTCATTAAAATCAGCCTGTTTCCTGTATGACACTTATTATGTGCTGCACAAAATCCCACTTCTCCTCCCTTTTATATGAAGTAATTGAAGCCCAAACAGAGAAGTAAATAAGCTTCTTGCTGTCAGTTAAACATATCTCACCAAAACTGGTTTTTTTGTTTGAACACTGAAATTGTCCTCATGCTGAATTTTATATTCCCAGGACTCTAGACCAGGATTTTGTCATTTAAGGAATATAGCCATTTTTATAAAAATTCCATTTATTTGTTGCTATTAAAAGTCTGACAGGCTATTTCAATAAGAAATTCATCAACTGTATCTCAGTTTTGCATAGCCTCTTTTTGTTCTGGAATAAAGATCTTGACATAGGTAAGCAGATAGGGTTTTGAATATTTTCCAGCACTCATATGATAACATTTACATTTCTTTTTGTAGAAGGAAATGGTTTATACAAAATGACAGTTGTGAAGTTTTCAGGTTACTAACAGATTTCTAAACCTGACTGAAAGGATGTCTTTAGTCTAGCAGTAGTAAGCCTCAGCAATCCTGCAGGAGAAGGCTTATCTGTGCCAGCTCTGGAAACAGCAAAGGTTCTTTATTTCACCTCAGGTTAAGCATTTTAAGGATATATAATTCTAAAATTTTGCTCTACCTCCCATCCAAATACATAAATGCATGAACTGCATCCTACTTTTGCTTTCAACTCTACCATCTCTCTTGTACTGCATTGTGGCACACAATGCTGGTTATCTTGGAAGCCAGAGGACTGTGAAAAGACTCACTGTGAAGGCTGTAAAAGAAATTCATAACTGTGCATTGACACGGAACGAAGGGGCACAGGACAGAAATCTGTGTGCATCTGAAACAAAACACCTCTTTAAATTATTAAATTTAATTAATTCACCTTACACAGCACTACAGCTAGACCTCAAAATCTTATTAAAATTTTAACTACATTGCTTCTGATTGTGTCCTGAAATTTGCCATTGGGATTTGATAGTAACCAGGTGAAAAATGCAAGCATGCTTAGACATATATTTGGCTAATACTACCTGAAACAAAAATTCCCCAGCACAGCAGTATGTTTCCTGAATGTGATTTTCTTAGGTGATTCAAACTATCTGTATTGATTTTCCCCCCAAAACTAAAGGAGCCTTCTCTGGCTTTTCTGTTCAAGTAAGTACATTGGGATAGCTCTGTGTACACTGGAAAAGTTGCTTGATTGACCTGGTACCAAAAAACAAATAGCCCTGCAGGGTGACTGTAGGGCTATTGCATTGAGCTACATTTATGCCAATTCAAGTAATGCAACTTAATGTGCAATGAAACACATGAGGAGTAATGGCACAGGAACAGTGTTGCAGCTTTGTTCAAAACTCCTCCCTTCACATGATCAGTGCTGAATGAAGGCAGAGGTTTTTGTTACAATAGACAGGTTTTACCCACTGAAAGAAAAAAATTTACCCATTTACCCCAAATTTACCCATAAAAATTTTACCCACTAAGAAAAAATGCCAATATGAAAATAAAGGATAATTTCATTATTTGCTGGTACTATCTGTGATTTTTAACTGGAGACTGAATCTTTCACATATGACTCATAACACTGAGAATATATAATAAAGGTTCTTTTAGTTATTTGCCAGCAAAAGTGCATTGACTGATTTTGATTTCATTAAAGTCATTTGGTAAAGATTAACAAACAAACAAACAAAAAACCCACAGAAGAAGCATTTATAATGGCTTAAACTATAGGCATGGATTAATTTCTTTCACTCAGTAAAGAAAGGCCAACTGCACCTAAAAGTCATTTTAGTAAGGACCAAACTACTTGCTGATCCATCTCCTATCAGTTCAGAGGGTGACTTGAATGGAGGACAACAAAGGGTTTAGTGACACCATGTTGAACACCATGCTCAGAGCACTGATCTAGTAGATGTCCTTGCCCATGGCAGGGGTGTTGAAACTAGAGGATCTTAAATGTCCCTTCTAACACAAGCCATTTCATGATTCTGTCATTCTATGAGTACTTGAAGCATTTTTTTTAAAGAATTTCCCTCAAGAAAAAGTAATGCTTTGTTTTTATACAATGTCAAAATAGTAACTTGCTTAATGAGGAAAGGATACAGAATTAAATAAGCATTTTATATGATCTAGGCTGGAATTTTTGTTTCACTGAGAAGTATAGAGTTTGAACCAAGGTGAAGTAGAACAAAAGCCTCTGAAAGGGCAAGCTATAAACGGAGAGGATGATAGGTTTCAAAAGGCTTTTTAACAAATAATAGTCAAAGGGCAAAATCCATAATATGTGCAAGTCCCAGTGGAGTCAGTGTTGTGACTGATGCTCATATACCACTGAGAGCCTCAGACACACAACAGCTCAAGTCTGTCCTCTAATTTAAATGAGATTCTACAGAGAAGGGCTCCAAAAAATGATCACAAAGGGAAGAAGAATACATGTTTTGGGATCACAGATGCTCAGTACTTTGTCTTTTAAATCATAATAAGTATTTCAGTCACACACATTGCAGAGATATTCTCTATTCATTGGGAATTCTGCTAATATTTTTAATTATCATTGAACTTCAATTACTAATAACTGCAATTCTGCTTCTCTCATTTTGCTGTTCTCTCCTGCATCAATGTCAATCACTGCTGTCTTTATTAATATGCATCCTTCACTATCAAAATTGTTTCTACAGGAATACTATTTCTAATGAAAGACTGTAAGGCTATTCCTACATTATGTAAAATCAGTGACAAATGTGATTGTCATGTCCCACTCCTACAAGGAAAGGAGAATCCAAGATTTCTAGGTGCCTGTGGTTGAAAAAGAACATCGAAAGCCAAAAGGGTAAAAAAAAAAAAGTTCACAAAGTCCTCTTAGCAAACTACACACTCAGCATGGAATTTGCTATATATTTTGCCACTATCTTCTAATAATTATCATAGCAATAAAAGAATAAAAAGAAAGAGGGAAGAAAGAGAAAACTGAAAGGGAGATCAAATAGTAGAGGAAAGGGCATTATGAGTCCTTGACCTGGGGTCCATCCAGATGACAGAGTGCCCAGGGTCCTGGGGGTGCCACCTGGGCTTTGTGTGGGCACCTTCTTGTAGGTAAGCTTTCCCAGCCCTGGGAGTGGGCTTCTCTCTCTTCATGTAAATGAGTTAGCTTGCACAGTCTGGTTTTCTGGGCTTTTCTGCAAAGGGGTATAGGGCCTTTGAGGTCTCAATCTTTTGTTTGGTCTCAGGCTCTGAGGCCTCAATCCTCCTCTATTTGTCTTGCCCCCTCCTTGTCCCTCTTTCTGTGCTTGCACTGCATGTTGTGCTGTCACCACGGACCCAGACAAGGAAACCTGTCTCTGGAAAGGTGCTCTCCTACCTTCTTACAGCCACTATTTTCAGGTACATCCTGTTCCAAGTTGTCCACTTGAAAGGCCATCAGTGTTTGAGGCATAGCAATGAATTCACTCCTTGCTGCCCAGGTTTCTACAGTGGGTTATGTAGGACTGTAGGAAAAAGTGAAAATGGGTAAGGTAGAAAATTCACAACTTCTTCAGAAAGGTCCTCCAGGTTAATGATTAAATAAAAATCTTTTGTATATTTCTCTTGCTAGTTTTAAATATAACATAACCTAGAAATGGAATAACCTTACAAGTAGAATCTTATGTTTAATTCTTATTTAAAGTAAGATTTCCCAGAAACCAAGATCAAGTTGTAAATGAGTGCAGATAACTGGATAGCCTAGATACTGCTGGGAAAAAAAGAAAAGATACAATTAAATGTATAATTCTATGTTTCTAGAAAACATGTGGAACTAAAAAAGTAGAGAACAATGACAGTAAAAATTTTGCCTTAATTCTATACAGGGAATTAAACAAGTGTCTTCTGGATATGATTATCAAAATCATATAGAAGGCCTTTAGAAAAAGGAACTACTTGTTAATACCCAAATACTTGCTCTACTCAATCAAATAAAACTAGTGCAGTTAATTTTATTGTGTTCAGTATCTTAAAATCACTTAATGACAGGCTTGACTTGTGATATGTACAAAATCTAATTAACTAATGCCAGTAAGTTGATAAAGATTCACTAGAATAAAAAACAAGTAAGCAACAAGAAATATTCTTAATTTACTACATTCGATATCATACTAATGGCAGTGAGAGACTGCAAAGAAGAAGATGAGTACCAAAGGACTGCTGTGGGAATCTTCTTTTTGTGATTAAACAAAGCAGAGCTAATAAAAAAAAAGATAAAGAGCTTCACAAAATATTCATAGTTTTTATTTCTGCTCCGGAAGAAAATTCCTTTTTTTTTTTCCCAAAATCCTAATTTTTCCCAACTAATAAGGGGTTTATTATAGCTCTAGTTTATCCTATCACAGGAAAAAAATTAGTAGATTTATAGTGTAGCCAAAAATCTGGCAAAAAATTTAATTATTCTAGTATTATGATACAAGCTATTTTATGTACAAAGAAGAAATACGTGCCAATTTTCTATAACCTGAAATGATAAAAAAATATTAAATGGAACAATCTCATTTTGTATCCAGTACAACTTAGTGAATAGAAAAAAAGTTAAAATGGATGTAAGCTTTTGCTTATTCAGATGCTCTCAAATTTTGTTCTAGCATGGTAAGAGATAAAGAGCAAGGCTGATGTTTTTGTAGTCATTCTTTCTGAAAATAGAACATGTTTACTGTGAACAGAATGACATTGTTTGCTGACTTCTGTAATGCTGCTCTTGCTTGAGAAAGGAGTAAACATAAAGAGAAAGTGGAATTGTGTTTTGGTTCAGAGAAGTGGATTAGCAAACTGTGTAAATACGATGCACTGTTTGTTTAAAGAATTTCTGATCTATGAACACACAAGGCTAAACTCTGGTACTATTGAAGGCAAAGCCATAATTCTTGTTTGACTTTAGCAGAACCAAAGTTTGGCTCAGCCCATTCTAATACCATAAAGTTTCTCACTTCAGGAGAAAACTTGAATAGATTTTCTGTTTTCACAACTCAACTCTTCTATATCCCAAAATCATTGATATGAAGAGTGTGTGTGAGCTTCCCATGAAAACACTTTATAGACCTTTTTTCTAAGGCAACAAAGAAGTCTGAGTCTGAATTCATAGTATTTGTTCCCAGTATTTAGTGAGTAAATTAGTATCATCCCATCAAAAACAGAGGCACCTTGATACTTTTTTCTAAACAGAATCAGCTAGTGACATGTTTTTAAAGATCAAGCAGCAAAATTACACTTCCACTGAAACACATATTTCCAGCTATTTGCCTATTTTCTTATTTAATTTTATATTCAGTAGAGAAATAAAGGGATAAAGAAGATAATAAACAAAGAAATATACAAGAAAGGACTCATTTTATATCTGAGAGGTCCATTTGGGCACCTTCTTTAACTATGTATAACGTAAAATTATTCTCTGTCCTTGGGAAATTTGTTCCCCTACGGGATTATTGGAACATTTTAGTCTTCCTAATGCCCTTTTATTCCTATTCAGTTTTGTTTGTTGTTTTTGTTGTGTTGTTTTTTTTTTTTAAGTTAACCAACCCCACTATATCAGCTGTGACTCTACTTTTTATCTGGCTGTGTACTAGCATTCCTTTTCAATCTTCTGTGATGAGCTTTCTCAAAAGCAAATAAATGTCATCTTGTTCTCCTTTATCTCTGTAATCTGTGAACCTGTTCTCACATGCAGCAGTACAGTCCACAGTCACGTCACTCACAGTATTTTATAACATTGGCTTGCCATCCCTTAACATATGTTTAGACACACCATACCCTGTGAGGAAACAGAACTCTGTACACTTTGTGGAGCTAGAGAAGCATATCAGTCCACAGTCATTATGTTAACATATATATAGTCTTTATTTACAGAATGACAGACTCACAGAATCACAAGATTGGAAGAGATCTTCAGGATCATTGAGACCAACCCCTTCCCTGACATCTCAATTGCTATTCTATTTATATAGGTTGGTGACTATTTAGATTTTTAGACTGTTGGAGAAACCAAGTCTTTAATCAAAATTATAATTTACAAGTACTGGAGAAATAGATACAATTTAAGGAACATAGAGTGTCATGTATTTAGTTGTTCAAAATCCTGACTCAACGTAATTAGGTATAGTCATTCATAAAGTTGCCACCTATTCTCACGAGGTGAACTACACAAATGGTTGGAGATATCAGTATTAATATGTAACAAAAAGTCAGATACATTAAAAAATTCAATTTGTTATTTGTCATAAGCCCCTAAATTCAAATTACAATAGCTTACATACCCAAAAATATAATAGCAAATTGAGACGAGCATACCACAAGTGTCTCAAATGAGTACCCAAGGTATCCAAATGAACTTATGGATAGAAGGATAAGACTTGTGGCAAATTTGAGATATGAAAATTCTCATGCACTTAAATGAACTCAGAAGCAGAAAGCAAAGGTTGTACGAATAACACCAGT
>VWYO01006973.1:0-10892 GCA_013400275.1 Rhadina sibilatrix | reverse complement strand
AAAAAAAAAAAAAAAGCATTCCTTAGGACTTTTTTACCTTGTGTAGCTGAACCCCAGCAGCAACTGCCTTAGGCTTCCTTGAGCCAGGTCTGTTTTCAGGCTCAAAATCTTGGTGCAGTACAGGTCCTGATTAATGCTACTGGGCAGAGATACTCGGCATGTACTGCTCATGGGGGTTCCACCAAGTTCAGTGTCCAGTTTGACACACAATGTCATTGTGGAGGTGTGGGACATGTTTCTGCCCTGTGGGCCCTGGAGAGCATGGGGGTCACAGTACCTCCCTGCAGGCATGGTCTGGCTCAGGGTACATCAGGTGCTGAGGCTTCAACTTCACTCCAGCCCTTCTCAGATCCAGGGAATAAAAAGAGAAAAATCTAGGTACTCCCTAGAGATGTGAATTGCCCTTTCATCTGGATTCACTGAGGCCACACAGCAATAAAATTACTTTTCCTCCATATGTTTAACGAACCAAAACAACCACAACCAGCAGCAATCATTTCTCTGAGCCTTCAGCAGACCTGACCTTGAACTGACTCCACCCAATTATTATTAAATATATCAGTAAATGGGAACAAACAGCACAACCAAGAGACAAATTTAAGTCTGTAGAAGATCAACTTGTTGGAAAGATCCATTCATTGTCCTAGTTCACCTAGTTCCAAAGAACTATAAAATCATGACACTTAGTAGTGCAAGCAAAGATGAAATTTGGTGGAGAGATTTTCAAAGTTACAAAATGTGAGTTTGCAAGAAATGTTTTATAAGTTTTAGTATAGTTTTTTTTTAATTGTGATTTTAGTGTAGTAGAAACCTCGAAAGGGCCCCTTGCCCTAGAATGTATTCTTATCATAGTTTGATAAGAGTTTCTAAGATAACCNAGAGAAAAATACGCGAAGCAACAACAAAAGATGGGTTTTTTTTGCCCAGTTCCTATAAGCAGGAACAATTTCTCCATCTTTCAAAATCTTCCCAAATATGACATAAAGCTGTGTTTAGTGAGTCAGACTTTTCAATCATATTTCTGTTATATGCAGAGGGCTAAAAATAAAAAAGCACGTCATGAAAATTTTATGACAGGGATATAGAAAATTGTAAAAACAATATCATAATATTTGGGTTTAATTTGATTTTTTTTTTTATACTGACTCTTCTAAGCTGTTGTAGGAGGCTTTAACCGAAAAACAGAAACAACTTTAATTAGACTTTTGCTCAGAAGAGGACATCGTTGCATTAGCAAAATAGTATGAGAAGATTTGGGCATGAAGGATGCAAGTTACACAGTTATTCTCATGCGGAAGGAATATTTAAGTGACATTTTGGTCATAAGAACACTTTAGTAAGAATAGAAAATAGGAGTTTCTAGACTCCAACAAGTTATAAAGCTAAAGAAAGAAATTGGAAATGTCCAAGTGCGCTGTCATATCTCCCAGCAAAAAATGTACAAAGCATATTTTAAAATATTTCCATTCTTTAAAGAGTAAAAAAGGAATGAGAATGCTCTTCAAAAATAAGGTAAAGATTTGGTTTGTGAAAGCATTACTATATAAAAGTATGTGCTTTTGGTGCTTCTGACACAAAAACCTTGCTGGATATCTTTAGTTTGATAAGATAAATTGTGAGTGTTAGCATGAGGGATTGGTTTGTGTTAAAGATAAAAAGATCTGTTCACAAGAAATTACAGGAGCTAAAACCCTCTTTTACTATAAATAGTTTAATGCCACAGAATTTTCTTGCCATCAAAAAAAGATTTGCAAAGCTAAGTGTGACAACAGAGCTTAAATTCACACAGATGAAATCAAACAGCATTAGAAAATGGCTGAGCATGGTGATGAAGTGACTGTAAGGAGGGCTGGCAGAAAAGCACTTTTCTAATAATGTGGAAAATGCCCAAGGTGCAAGCACACTAGGCAGATTATTGGCAACAATACACTCCAGGCATATAAATAAAATTCCTCTGTCATACTTTTTGCTGCCAAATTAGTAGAGCAACTATACAGTCACTGACCCTTGCTTTTCTTTGGACACCATAACTTATTGTCATCACTGGTGGTAAGAAAAGAAAAAAAAAGTCAAGCTATGTCTTTTTGTCTCTTTGTGTTAAGCAAAAATTAACTGATATATTTCACACATGAGATTAACTGCACGCCTCTGTTGTACCCATGCCCAGCAAGGTACTAACAGTCAGATTGCAGTCCTCAGAAGTATAGGAATATTATGGCTTGTTGCTTGGTTCCAGCTGTGTGTCAGATCATGCTTTTAACTTACTTTCTATGGATTCCAGGGAGAGAAGGATTGAATACAGCTTTGTGTGTGGAAGTCTTCTATTATAAATCAGCCATAATATCTCAGCCCCTGAGTCCATCCTAACATTTTTGTTAGCAGAGTATGTCTCTTGACTTACAGCTTATAAGACACTTTTGTATTCCAGAGCCAAAACCAATTTAGTGTTATTGTAGTTTACTACTGCTGCTTAATTGTTGAGGATGGAGTGATGCACTTCACTTGATAAAGAGAAGCCACCAATATATTTATTGATATTAACAGTGATTTGATAGAAAAAGCCACGGTGGTTTAAGAATATTTGATGGCACTGATTACTTACTGCATAGAGGGGAGGATCAGACATGACTGTTAGGGACACTCTGCTATTGAGCCATGGGATTCAGAGAGGACTCCCTTGGACTCTAAACTCCTTCTGGGAGGGGAGTTTAGGTGCAGCTAGATCCAGGCTTATTCCCAGACTTGGTCAGTTGTTTATGTTTAAAAGACTATGTGTGTACAGTAAACCTCTATAACCCACTTAACTAAGATGTCAAGATTTAGTGTGCTGGTGATTGTTTACCAAGAATCTGTTGTGGTAAGGAATCTCTCAGCCTCAGAGAGTAACCCTGAGGGATGCCCCTGCTCAAGAGAAGATCCCAGGCTGCAGACTGTGGCCATACAGGGGAGATAATGAACCCTGGGCTGTCCACTACTTTTGTGGCAAGATGATTGATTTATAGTCATATTTGCATACGAATCATGTTTTGGATGGCACATGCTCAACAAGCCCTCATCTGTTGAGCAGTATTGAAAGCTCTTAGCTGTTGTCTTCCCCAAGTTCAACTTAAGCCAGTTGCAGCCATCATGCCCACCACTGGCTGCTCTAGCTTAAGCAGAAAAGAGCAGAGCTGAGCACACTGCCACACTAATTCACCACTGCACTGATCTCAGTGGGGTCACACTACTATGGAGCTGCTGCATTCAGAATTGTTGCATGGTTTTTCTAATGTGCATTGCAGCAATATATAGTCCTAGTACACATTATTTTTCTTGTATTAGACAGAGAAAAGCATGTTGTAGTCTTAAAATAGACCTCTTTTGATGTTGTTCCCGACAAAACAGCAACCATATAAACAGAGAGAAAGCCTTACATATAAGTCATCTTTAAGAAAACAAAGGGCACCATAGTGTGAATTCCACCCCCACTGATTTGCTTCCTATGAGGAATATTGTGCATGTCCCCACATTTTATTCAGATTGTTAAATGCTTCTCCTCAGTATGGTTTTACATGACTACATAAACAGGAGTTGTTTACTTACTGCTTAATTACATAATTATTATACTTGCATATGACTATCACAGTATGCTAGAGACGGTGGCAGAGAAGATCCAATTACCCAGGTTACATACTTCCTGCATTGTTATTTTTCTGCATTGTTATTTTCCCCTGACACACCTAAATTCCTGCATTATTTTCCCCTGACACACCCAAAACATTACCACATACCACTGCACTTTCTATAATGTTTCTGAAACTGTAGCCAGTAAGAACCAAAATGCCTCCTAAATGTCACCACTTTTATATCACCAAAGTCAAGCAACCTAAATTCCTGCAATAACGTTTCTCTCCAAGCAGTTTGACTTTTACTTCTGTCATCCTTAGATTTCCTGTTCATCCTCCCAAATTGTTTTATCTATTCTATAGATTTCCTGCATTCAGATTTCAGGAGTTTGGCAGCAATTTGTGGTGCTGTATGTCCATCTCACTCAATAGCCTTCAGACATTACAGCTGGACAGGTGAAACTCAGCTGCTTTTTTCTTTTCCATGGACAAAGACAAAACACAAAATGCTTTTGGTGGAGCATTATAGAAATCTTATAAAAAACTACTTTAGTCTTAAAGACAAAGGATTAATATGCTGCAATGAATCAGTTCAGAACAGGTCAAATCACATGGACAAAAAGGAAAAATCATTTCTTCTTTTCTTAGCAAGACCAGGAGGACTGAGTTTGCGTAGCATATTTGGAGCTAAAATATAGCAACAACAAGGTTTAAAAATGAACTATCATTCTTTATCCACAGAGAATTAATAAAACAGAAAATATTTCTGCGGGAAAAAAGTGGTAATGGTATTTTAGAGATGGAAGAAAAGTTGTAGTGGGCAATATATAAAACTGATATAAATGAAGAGACTCTTCATTTGTCAGTGCCCTTCATTCATCCTAAACTACAAAGTGCCACACTGGAGCCACACACTCTGGCAAAGTGTTAATCCATTGTAAATTTGATCTGAAGTAAAACTGGTTGAGGTCTACCACTTTGGAAGAGTATAGCAATGGATGCTTCCTCTGAGCTGAGCAGATATTCTTGTATTCCACAGTGAGTGTCATGTACAAACATAGACATGAAGGTACAAAGTGTGCTCAGCACTTTAGATGAAATATGGGGCCATGCAAGAGCAAAAGTGGATATGGTACTTTATTGTTCTCAAGCTGGGCTGTAGGAAGTTATTTAGAATAGGCTTTTGGACATTCATTTACTTTAGATTCTTCCAAGATGGCTTATAGATGTAGAGATAAAGATTGTTAAAGTTATTCTTCTTCTATCTTAACCATATATACATATTCGGTATGCTACTATTTAGCCCCACAAAAAAGTCTAAGTGCAAGGTTCAGCAGCTTCATGTTGTGACCCTGCTTTTTGATGTTGCTTAAACTCTGGCATCATCAACTGAAGGAGTGATTGCAACCTGTAGGGCTTCTGAACTCAGGAGTGCTGATACTTGTAGTTTGGTGCTGGAATTTTTTATGAAAGGAAGCAGGGTTTTGTTCATGGGGAAACACTCCTGTCATGTACATTGTGACTGTCACAGTGGTAGCAATCTTCCTGTGGGCAGGCAGATTGCACAGGTCAGCAGGGTATACTTGCAAACTGCATCTTTTGTCTGCAATGCAGAGGAGAGAGCTGTTACTGTTAGAATACTTATTTCTGTTTCTAAGTAAGAAAGGGGCCTTAAGCATTATTTATGATTTTCATCTAGTTGCTGTTCAAAATAAAATGCATTAATAAAACTTCTATTTTTCCTTGTATCTGAGTTCTCCAACTTCAGACTAGATAATATGACCAATAGGCTACAGAGGCATTCTCAGCTCTGTGAGCTTAATACTCCCAGCAGCATTGGAGCTCAGCTGTAACAGCAGCCATGGAGAGCATTTATCCCTCCTTACATCTATAAATCTTATGCCAAGGGTACGCCACTAAGGCAGGAAAAATGTGGTTGAATTCTCTCACATAGAACTGGGGACAGGACTAAGGACTGGCTCTGGTCAGTGAGTTTGAAAGGCACAAGATATTACATTCACAATTGTATTCTTAAAGAAAATAATAAAATAGCTTTATTCATGACATTTAAAGCAAATTTGCATATGATGGTCTTCAAGCAAGTTTCTGAACTATAATTCCCAGTCCTACGAAGGCAAATCCCCTTCAGTCCCAAGTCAGTCACCAAAGACGAGGAGATACCAGTTCAGCCTGGACTAACCCAATACAGCTCCTACTTACTTAGTATACAAGGCCAGGTAAATCATTCTTCTGAGAAAAAGAATTTTCATGATAGGACATATACCATATTCTTGGGTTTGAGAATGGGTGCCGAATTCCATCTCAGGCTGTTTTGACTTGTGCTTTAAAGGTAAGTTCATTTCACAGTGAGAGTCCATGTCATGTCTTGTTTCCAATCCCCAAGTGCCTACAAAGCATTTCCTTACTTTGTAATAAATTGTTTTTCTAATTTGCATTTCATGTCAGAATATCTAATTTTTTAATTGTGAAACTTTTGGCACTCAATTTCTTTGGTTGGGAAAATTGATATAAAAGGCTAGTCCCCTAGGAAAACAAACAAACAAACATCACAAAACAACAAAGTGAAAAAATCATAAACAACATGATCTCATGGAGACAATTCCAATCGTGACAATCACCAGACCTGTGAAAAATTTCAACTATCTCTATACTCTCCAGGTATTGTAAGTGTGATGATGTCTTCTCTGCATATTACATTCTCAAATTCTTAATTTAAGAATTCTGGTTATCTTATAAAAAACCCAATGATCTATATCTAAATTTTTGTTCTGCTTAAACTAAAATTCTGTATGTATGTCTTTCTGCATATTTCATAGTGAAGTATGGAGGTCTGGTAAGGAGGTTTATAGTCCTATTACACAAATTTGTTGATGAGTAATTACATGAACTGGAATCCTCTACTAGCTACACAGCTCCCTGTTTTCAGTCAAGAACATTTTACAGTGGGTACTTTGTTTCATCATCTGTGCTCTCACTGAGTCTCAGACAGAGCTTAACCACCACAAAGAGTAAGGAGCTGGCCTCCTTCACTGCACCTCGTTCTTCATCTTGCTACTTCCATACAAGTCTCCTTACTTTGTCAGCCAAAAAACAAGCTTCTGGTTAGTTCCCATTACCCTCAAATATGCACAAAATGCTATTTTATAGCATTTTGTGTTTGTAGGTATTGAATACAGTTTGAGGCTGGATAGTTAGTTGATCTTACTGCTGTACATACAAATTAACATATCCCTACATTTCCCCACTGACAAAAAAGAGAGGGTAACTTAACCAGCTAGACTGAACTTTGAACTATCTATATTCTTGTTTGCAGTCAATCACCAGCATCTTGCCCTTGTTACTGATGCTACAGCTGTGGTTCCAGAAAGATCAAAGATCTTTACAGTGCTCCTGCCCCTCTCACTCAGGCAGGCCGAATGCTGATCAGCAGAAAACACATCCAGCAGAGCGTGTGTGCCCAAGCCTGCCTGTCCTCAGAAGCTTCCACTAATTCACACTGACTCTTAGGAAACTGTATTCTGCAAGAGAGAATATTTATTATCTTTTTTCCTTGTTATTTTCATTCAGTGACAATTTGCTTATTATTTGACAAATGCTAAGTGAAAGGATATCTTAGATGGTGGATGAGCTGGGGATGAGCTGATATTATTGTTTGAATATTAGGAGCTTGTGATTGATATTCACATTGTGTAATTAATCTCCTAAATCATGTATTTCATTTCCCCATCAGACAATTACTAATCCTATACAAAGATTTCAAAATGGTTCCGCAGAATCTCCCTGAGTGAATGCATGTCTGAGTGAATACTTGTTTGTAGGTTATTCACATCACAAATATTCACATCTGTTTTCTTAAACAAAAGGAACATCTCAGAGACTTTGAATTAATATTTTGGAATAAATTTATTCAGTGTTTTCCCACCTTCTGTTCAGATGGACACTGGGACTGACGAGATGACTTAATACAAGAAAACTGTTTCTATATTTTCCTCCTGAAAAGATTTTTATTGAAAGAGAACTTTACCAGTAAACAGGAAACTATAAACATATTGTTTTAATAAAAGAATTGTCCATTGATAAATTAAAGCATTATGCATCTGACCATGTGCTAAGATAACCACTGAAGAAGGTATCTCAGCTAATTCAGTGAATTGGTGGTGTTTACTGGTTTGAAAAAAAAACAAAAACACACACACACAGCATTTTTCTCTCTCTTTCTCTCTTTGTTGTTGTTGTTTTGGGATTTTTTTGTTGTTGTTGTTTTTATGGCTTTTTGGTTGTTTGTGTGGTTTGTTTTTTGGGAGTTTCCTTTTTGTGTGGGTGGTTTTTTTTGGTGGTTTTTTTTTTGTTTGTTTTTTTTGTTTTGTTTTGTTTTTTTTTTTATCTTTACCAAAATGTCGACCACATTTTAAATGGAACACAGAGAAAATTCCTTTTCATATTTCATGTTGTATTCCTCTCTTTTGTTGTTTTATTTGCACTACTAGAGATATAAGCTATACATTAGCAGAGATCCTATCTGGATTCCCTTTTAGGGTCCAATGCACCCTGTTTCATTCTCCCAGTTCCCAGGTTTAGATGTCCCAGGGGTGACAGAAGTGGAAATGCAACCTCTGACCACACCAATATTTACTTTAATTAGGTACCTTTTACGACCAGTAGACGGCGACACGGCTCTCTTAATTAAGTCCTATTTTAGTGGTTTTCTGGAAAATTTATCTCCCCCATTCCTCTCAAGGATACATTTTAGTGCCTCTGAGCTTCAAACGAGAGTGAAAAATCCGGTATTGCTGACTTGGCTCTTGCCCAGTTGGCTCTGAACTTTATGTGGGCAGAATAGGACACTCTCCCACAACCTAAAAGAGGACCTTGACTTGCAGCCAGCTGCTGAAGCCATAAATTTAACCCTGTCATGGTTGTTGCTTCCCCTGAGGACATTCCTTTTTGCCTTCCAGCATTAGTACTGAGTATTGACAGAAGAAAGGTGGTCAGGGTGATGTGAGAATAAAGGGAAAGGTACTTAACAAAGTCACGATCCTATAAGGTTAGAGACCCAAAGTAATTATTCTGAGATCTACATTCCATTGAAGAGCCTATTAGCTCTTGTCTCATTAGGCAGGGGGAAAAGTACCAACAGAACAACCTTTTAATGTTAACTTTTATTATTGTGTGATTCTTAATTCTCTCAAACTTCAATCCCACACAGGATGCTACTACCATAAGGTCCCCTATGGAAATAATAAGAAATGTTAAAAAAAAAAAATTAAAATGCATACCTCTGGAAGGGTAACTAAAATATCTAAATACATGACAATTAACTCGGTACCTGGCCATGCTACCCTAAGCAGTACTCCTGTCCTGCAGAGATGTGGAAAAAAAAAAAAAAAATGTTGGTTGCTCAGCATTTTTCTCTTCCATACCACTTCTGCTGGAAACTGCTGGTAGTGGCATACTTATATGACAGCTTTATCATTGTTACTATCTGTTCTGGAAGTTAAAAACATTTCTTACCTTGTTTTCACAGAGCTCATTGGGCTTTGTGCCTGTCAGTGTATTTCTACTGCTATTTTAAGAAGAGGCCTAATTTAAGCTGTTCTGTGAGTAGAGCTCAATAAAGAGAAGCAACAGACTATGATTTCATCATAAACATTTACATACACTTTAGATGGGATGAAAGCCTTTAGCTGGGGTCCAAGAAAAGAAGTAAACCCTCAAAGCTGGTAGAGAAGTTCATGGAGCAGCACATGTGGTCCCCCAAGCAGCACGGTTGAAAGATTGAGTGACATCTATAGCTATAGGCCCTGGCATTCAGCAAATTCATGGAGCAGACTGAAGGCTGCCCAAGAGTCACATGTCTCCAACACAATTTCTCTATGAAACTTTTCCCTCTCCTTCTGTCTCTCTTCTCTTGCCCTCCCTAACTGCTATTATTTTTTTTTTTAAGTATTTAGCTCACTGCATTAGCTACAAGCTTTGTCACACATTCAGCACTTCAAAATGCTTCTGCAGTAGCAATGAAAATGCTCAATTAAGTTCAGATGGGAAGAAGAGGAAAAGAGGAAAAAGGACTTTATAAAGAATTGATTGTATTTAACATTATATAGCCATCTAATGCTGGACAGAGGAAGGGTTGTGCTCTATGAAGGCAGCACAAAGAAAATAAACAGACCAATTTTAGTCGGGAATTACTAGATCAGGACTAGCTCTCAGACATGATCTAGATTATTGTTTCTTTTCTTTCTCTCATGGACACAGTTAGCTTCCAAAATGAGAATAAAAGGCCCATTATTGCCCACTGGTGGTGGTATTCAGACATGCCAGCCAACAGTAGAAAAGCTATTTTCCAGGTTGCTGTTGCTGAAATATTTGGATGAAATAAAGAAAGGATGCTGCTCCTAAGTCACTTGTGCTCAGGCTAATGTCACAGAACTTATGGCTATAATTTTTTAATAATCAATCAGTTGCCTTAATGTGCTTGGAGAGCCATGCATGGCAGGAATATTATCTTCAGAGACCATAAGGCCTATTAATCTAATAGGAACAAGCAGAAAAGGATACAGGTATTTAATTTAGATATAATATCTGGGGAAAAAAAGAAAACAAAAAAGAAAACAAAAGAAAAACAACTGCATTTGACTATGCTTCAGCTCCTGAAACAACAGTTATTAATATAATCATAGGAAAAAATACACCTCTATGCAGACTTTCCTTCTGGAAATACTGGAGAGGTTACAGGTATCTATCTTCTTCACAAATTCCTGGAAGTTATCTATATTTTTAAAGCTTCAAGAACTTTATTTACAGAGTTACAGATTGTACTGAAGTACAGATTAAACTTTTGCAGTGCTTCATTTATTAGAGCTATGTCCAGAAACTAGTTTCTCTTGTGTAACCACAGTCTTACCAAAAATAAATGAAGATTAGGAAGAGATTAGAGATTGAACAGTCACAAAAACCAAATTATCTTAAATTTAGTGCTTATAGGATTTAGATATTGTAATACAAAATGAGTTTCATTGTTTTACCTGTCAACATTTTAATATGATCACTTATCAGAGGTTTTTACAAATCTTGTTTATTTGAGGTTCAGTAAGATTCAACCTATTATGTGACTTAAGAGATTTTAAAAATATGGAATCATGATTACAGCTGAAACCCTGGGTTTTACATTGATACTGAAATGTTTGAAATCTGGACTTTCTGGCCAACATAGTTGTTTGCTGAAGAGATGCCACAGAAAGGTACCTGAGGGTCCTGGTGGATGGC
>VWYO01006972.1:59751-107354 GCA_013400275.1 Rhadina sibilatrix | reverse complement strand
TTTTTTTTTTTTGGTCTGTATTTGAGAGCTCACAGGTGGCAACATGGGAAAGAAATGCAAATGGAAACTCTGGAAATGGCACAGCCATTTTCAGTGTGACTCAAGACAAATTCTGTCCTCAGAATCAGGCACAGATGCAAGGAACCCTACAGACTTAATAATACTGAAATTAGCTCCTTGAAATTCAACTTTTAGCTGCAAAATATAGCAATTCAATATCAGTGGACACAACTAATATTATTTTGCCTTTTCTCTCTGAAAATCAGTGAAAGAGATGGGAAATAACATCTCAATCTAATTCTTGCAGTTCAAATAATCACAGACAATTAGTTGTATGTATGTCCACAATCACTACAAAAAATTACAGAAAAGATCTCAACCATGTTTCTCCTTACCAGTATTATTCAGATTATACAGCTATTTAAAGTAAATTTTATATTAATCTTTTATGTGTGCCCTCTGGTGAAATTTAAGAAAAACCATGATGAACAATAACCTGGGTTTAATGAAAATAATAATACAGATGTAGATTGACCTGATTTTAGTCATGCTCTGTACATTTGAGAAGCATTAGAAACAATCAGTAGGCTTCATATATCTAATAGATAAACTCAAATTTCCAGCACTTTCCTGCATACATTAAGCAAAAGCTGTTATGGAATAAAAAATGAAATAGACTACGAAAGAGGACTTTTTAATTCCTAAGGAATGCAGTATAAAAGTCATGATAAAAATTTAAAAATGAGAATAAATTCATTTTAAGGACCGATATTGCTAGTGTTTTACCACTAGCATCCAAATTCTGAAAATAAGAAATAGAAGATGCTTGGAAGCAGGAGCTAAAAATAGAACAGCATTTTATTGCAATAGGAGGCTGAAAAGGTATAGATTAGTGCTGAAATAAGAGAAACAATTTAAGGAATATTTTTACTTGATATGATTTGCCAAGAACACTTCAGAAATTCAGAACAGGTGTCAGGAACTCAGTGGAAATGCACCTCTTAAATCTACACTCACATCTGCCCTCTTGCTTTCATAAACCAACTGTCCACAGGGAAAATTCTTCAATACGTATTCCAGTGTCCTGATCATTTCTCAAACAGACTTCCTAAGAATTTGGATCCATACAAATTTGGATCTGATTTTGCAACCATATACAGCAGCATCAGGAAGCTCTGCTGGATTCAACCAGAACAAGTTTAAACATCCCCTTTGCAAATAGCATCCAAAGGTATGGGAGAATGCTTTTAATTAAGAGCTCTACAATTAAATATCAAACAACACATCCAAGTCTTAAGTCTGATCAGGAAACGATGCTTGGATCTCTCCTTACATCAGTTCTTTCTTCACCTTCTGCCTCTCTTGTCCTTGTCCTGTACCCAACCACAATTTTCCTCAGCTAATGCTGCATGCTGAAGTGTGCAGAAAGGCAAAATGTGTTCCAAAGGAATTCAATAAAAAAGCTGTTCTCCTGCATTAAGCCACCAGTATTAACCTTCTCTAATTCTTTTAATGTACTGCTCTTTGATTAAGGATTTTTTTTATTGTACTATAATATTAAATGCTCCCCATCTGTTCAGGAGGATAGTGCCATTCTTCAGTGGCATGAATAAACTGAGAGGGATTTGCTCTGGAGGTGACTTTTGGGGCTTTGCTGCTGTTGGCTGATGCTTTCATCACAACCACGGTACAAATATAACCAATTGTACGTGGCAATTGGCAACAGATAAAAGAATGGCACTGATTGAACCCTGTGGATAATGTGTGAACGTGCTGGAATGAGACAGTCTGGTCTGTTTCCCAGAAAGATCCTTCCATTAGTGATATTGTGATCATTTCCATGATTATGAGGAGTTCATTCTGTTAAGGCAGTAAAAGCACTACCCCCGTGTTTTATTTATTGTCTGCTCTAATTTTGTGATTCCAGTTTAACACATTTATGTTCCAAGTGTAATAGTGTTTTGAATTCATGCCCAGCTTACATCATAAAAATTCATTTGCTAAGATGGCTTTCTTTTAGTAGCTAGTGTCTTCTAAAAGGACAAATATAGCTCTGGCATTTCCCTTCTCTAATCATGCTACTAAAATATATAAAAAAGCCCTTTAGACTTTCATGTGATCTGGTTGTGCAGATATGCTAGAGTTCTCACCAACTAGAACCTTCATTAAAAAATCCACATAATGAAGGAGGATGACAGTTCGCCATAAATCCAGTTTGATATCTGAAACCTCCATAAAAAAAACCCCAAAATCACTAAGAAGCAACAAGAAAAAAAAATTATTTTCACAGTATCTCAGATATTAATTTGAGAGATAAAAACCTGTTTCACACAGAAATATTGGCATGTCATTCTAACCATTCCTTCAACTTTCATCATTAAATGCATTTAATATATTTGTAACACATAAAATGTATGTCCATGGATTACAGGACCCAACAATTTAAAGCCTCAAACTCTTCCTCTAAAAGAATCAAATTCTATGGATCACCTCCCCCTCAGTGTGGGACTGCAGCTGATAATGGCAGCCTCTGCTGGACACTAAAGGAAACTGGTGGATATTCCCCACCTCTGTATTCCCCCAGACATATTTTGTAACCTGGCTGTAAAGTCCTTGTTCTGTTTGGGCTGGAATCGAATGCAAAGATGAACTGGTACAGCAGGATCAGCTTCTCTCCTCCAATCCGCACCCCCTTCTCCCCCTGTGTGGTTTCAGTGGCCTGATGCCCCAGCCTCCACCCCCACCATGCACTAAAGACAGCTCTTCTCCCTCTCACCTGGAAGCTCATTGTTTACAGAAACTGCCTGGGGCCCCCGCCCTTCCGCACCAGCCAAAATCCAGCTGTTAACTGAAATTCCTCTTGACAGCCTGCAGTGACCTTCTCCTTTCCAGCCTCTGATCCATCACTAGATTTCCATACCCTCTGACCCATCAGTCACCCTTAACATTTTTCTACCTTATTTATACTTCTTTTCATTCTTCTGCTAGCCTGACTTCTCTCACCTCACCTTTCACTTCTTATTCTGTCCATGGCCTGGCTGTTCTTTTAAGTCTTCCTGTGTGGAACCTGTCTCACTCCCCCTCCAGTTTTCACTAAGGAGTGAAAGTGAGGCTTACTTCATTAGGCTCCATCTCTGACTGAGCACCTTTTCCCTCCTCACACCAACAGCACCTGTAATCCCCTCGTGCAAAGTTCTGCACAAAGATGTCAATTCTGGCAACTCTAATTCAGGGAGTTCATTTTTGATGCTCTAAATGAATCACTACAGCTGAAATTTGGAAACCAAGCTGCTGGTTCAGAGGAAAGCTGTTACTGCTTCCGAGCAGAGCAAACAACAAACTTCATACAAAAAAATCCGATTTTTCTCCCACAGATGATGTTATCTGTGACTCAGAGGAAGATCTTTTGAAATGTTAATAAGCTGTACGAGATTAAGGTGTCTTGAAGACACCAGCCTCCTCATGAATTCCTGCAGTAAACAATGATAGAGTAAGGAAATGATACTATGAATAAAGGTGCTGAGTGAAGTCCAGCCTCAAAGGGATCAGAGATGAGGTATGAAGGTGCCCATTTAAAAGGGAAGCTGAAACATTTAGCTAATCTAGCTAAATGTGTTATGGCTATCTTGGTGTTATTTTTATAACAGCAGAACCATATTTAGCTAAATGCTCCACAAATGGAACTAATTAAGCTGGATTTAAAGTATTTTATTTATAATTGATAATGCTCTATTTCCTGCAGATCAGACTAATGAGGCAAGTACCTAACTTTTGAAGTTATTTTTTAAGAATTTGCATAAATTGGCATGGCTACAGAAACTTCATACTAACTTGGGAGATCTAGACTGCTCTGTGCTGATAATAAGTTAGAGAGGTGATATGGTAGGTCAGGGGGGCAAGCAAGCCTTTACCCACACATTGCTGATAATACAGGTAAAAGTATGTTTTATTTTTACAGTTCCAGGGCTACAATCTGTCAAAAGTCTGCCCAGACAAAAGCTAAGTAAACTTGCAGAGAGAAATGGAAACCCAATTTTCCCTTTCACCTTACTTATTTACATTGCTGCTGTTTATCTCTTGAATCTGGTGGGATTTTTTTTTAATCACCATTGCTTACTTACTAAACCAAACTCTAACCTGGAGTCTTAATATTACAAATAGAAAAATGAGAAGCTGAAAGTAATTAACTTGGAGCATTTCTTGGGAAAAAATGGTTATAGAGAAGACAGAAACTCTTCAGGACACTGGTTCTTAAATCACAGAAGTCTCACATCAACATCTGCATAGAGCACGCAGCTGAATCAGTTCTGCACAGAGTGGCTCTAGGGAATGCCATGTTCTGCTCCCATACTTTTGGGGCAAAATCTTGTGATTAATGCATCAAGTTACACAAATGAGGTGACTCAAGTTACAAGGAGCAGAAAGTATGGGTAAAATCACCTTCTACCCATTTTTGACATTCCCTTCCCACTTTTGAAGGAAGGGAGATGCTTTTTTTCTTTTCAAAACTGCTTTCACTGTCCATAAACACAGGGGGGGAAGCAGGAAAGGCTCCGAGAAGGAATTTGAGCCATTCTAACTCCCTGTCAGTGCATACCTGATGTTCAAAGCTGTCTCCAGCCCACAGCACCTGTTCCACAGAGCTGCATTTCTGGTCTGCTTGTTAAAGCCTGTGTAAACCTAAGAAGATTAACAATATGCCAAAAGATACATGAAGGCAAATTAATCAGATTTGACTAACCTAGCCTGCTAGAGTCTGGTTTGCACTGAAACTATCTGGCTGGTATTGGAAGACATGTTTGTAAACTACCCACACAATTTTTTCACCAATATAATCTTCCTTTCCAATGTCTACTTTAAAGAATTCCAATTCTTTTTTAATTACAATTCAGTAAAACCACACAAACCAATTTAAAGCTTGTCAATAGTATCCCTCCTTTCAGGCAGCACTGTTTTAGACAATACAGATACATCAGGTGTCGTCAGACAGAAACCTCCAATCAAGGGAATTTGTTTAAAGATCACAAACATTTATTTAGAGGCCCTTAGTTAATCACAGAGCAGTTTCAGCAGCTATAAAGCACTTGGTAAGTTCTAAACTGGAGTAAAATACCTTTAAAGAAACATGGCTTAATAAAATTAACAGTTTCCCCAAATACTCTTCTAGCAGAAATCAAGCACAAACACCCATTTGGTGAGATAGAATTATATATATGTATTTCTTTATTATTATTATTATTATTTAATAATTGAAAAGTCTTATTCATTGAAATCAGGACTGATCTTTCCCTAAAAATCAATGATTCCCATATTGTCTACTATGGAGGATCTGGAATTTCTTCCTAGCTCCTCTCAGATACCAGTGCACATTCACCACTGAGTACCTGCTGGTAAAAAACCTATCAAAATAAAGCCATTTTGAGGAAAAAACAATTCCCACTCATCCAGTCATACCTTTTGCTACACTTGCAGCCATTTTTGCAAACCATTACTGCTCATATCAAGAGCAAACATCTTGATTAATTTTGACTATAGCTTGTACAGAGAAAAGTGCTGCAGAACCCTAACACGCCATTTTGGGAAAGTTTTAAATGTTTTCTATTTTAAACCTACCTCTGTAAAACTGTAATAAAAACCTCCAAGATCACAGCTAAGAGAAACTAAAGCTGGTATGCCTAGATCTTAAAATGTAGGGAGTTTGTTAATTTTGTACGAATCCTATCATTTCATGGCATTATTTTCTAATTCTCCAGCAAAGCTTTCCTACAATGTTCAGCCTAAGGAAGAAGTTTAATCTACTTGAATGCCTGACAATCTGCCAGAACTCTTCTGCTAAAGCTTTCATTCAGAATTATATCAAAAAGAGAAGCTGAGTAAAAGAGAATAGAACTGTGAGTGCTTTAAGGCATTTTCCCAGTATTTCTGTGTTTATCCACATCTTCTGTGAGACATAAATCAATGGTAAAAGTGCAGCTAGCTGGTGCTATTGTCCAAATGAGCAGGCTCTAACTTTTGTGATATTACAGGCGAGAAATCTTTCTCAGATCCTTTTCTATTTTGTGGCTAAAAAAAAATTTTAAAAAAAAATTTCAAGGAGTCATTAAAATTTGTCAGGCTGGCAAAGTATCACAAGAGGAGAAAGAAAACATGCTGTGAACAGCACGGTCTGTTTCTCACAGTCAGAAATGAGGGTCAGTTGGAGGGAAAAGAACTGTAAGATCCAAGGTAAGATTTAGGTGGAAGTAAGTTAGGCATTTTATCATTTTTACCCTTTTCTCTACATGCTTTGAGCTTTGGGGGAATGGAGAGGACAGGCAGAAGTCTTTGAAGATGCTGGTTCAGAGTCAATTTAATCAACTTCACAGTTCCTGAGACTTCAACAACTTACAGGTACCAATTTCAGTTGGATTGATGCTATGAGCTCAAATTGATAAAAAACTCAGCGCTAGAACAAGCAGGTCACATCATTTCACCCTCAGTGAGATGCCAAATGTCAGCCCCATCACTGGAGGCCAGAAGAAATATGTGACCACATAGCATACACAAAGTTCACCTTTCCTGCTCTTCAGGAATTAGTTCAGTCCCACTGGCTGCAATCTCAGACACCGCAGGCAGAGCCGACCTGCACAGCCCACGAGTTTCACAGCCACTGCCGATTTCAGCTGAGAGACCCCGCTGTCTCTCTGAGCCTCGCCGTGCCCTTCTCTCCTCTTTTCCTAACCCTCCACCAGCTTCTGTCATTCTCCCCAGGAGGTGGAGTTTTCTTGCACCTTCCAAATCCAGACTCTCCGCCACTGCAGCCTGACATTCACACCTTTAAAGAAAAGTAATCCCTTTTTCTCTCTCATCTTTCTGGCTTAGACCTTTCCTTAGGTCAAAGAGAAGTGGAAATCCTTTCTGTAGAGCAGCATTATCACCCTGATGAGTGATAGTTGTTTGGGCAGCTCATTTCACAGCTTATTTAACCCTGGTTAGATCTGAGTCATTCTCCAAACACAACACAACCACCTGGAGCCCGAAAAAGGCCTGGAGCATCCAGAGCAATTAGACAAACACTAATCAGGGAGTACAGCCCAGATCTTACCCACTGGAGGCGTGGGGGCATCAGAGAAGCTCCCTAACCTGGAAGGCCATTCCAGCTCCAGCTGGAGCATGTGGCAAAACCACCCCACACTATGTACTGTTTGAAAACAGCAGCAGTAGACACATGGGGAAAATGGCAGCTTTTTGATAACTCTGCTTTACAGAGAGAAGAAATAATAATGCTGGTTTCTTCCAGCTGTCCACTAAGACAGCTGAGTTCATAAACAAAAAGTTCATAATCTAAGTGTAATAGATTTTGCTTCCTCGGGCAACATAGGGCTATGAAAGTGTTTAAAATGGACTTTTCTCTGTGTAATCAATAAAGCTTTCACAGAGATTGGTTCTGTTCAAAAGGCTTTTTTAGCTGCTAGCGCAGGACTCCCAAACACCAAATAAGCCTTTTATCAATTTCTATTTTATAACTTTCTCCTATTTCTTTATAATCTCTCCTCAAAGTACACAGAATGTAATGGCGAAAGATTTATTTAAATCATAATCTAAAAAAAAAAAAAACTCATAATTTGTAACTCAAATTGTCACTATGTGCAACTTCAGTTTTAGTAACAGCAAAAGTATTTGTATTTTATAGTCTATTTCATGATATCTACATTTGAAAACACGTCCAGGCTCAGAACCTCCTACCTGCCACTGAGCATGTATTGACTTTACGTGGATTTCCATCAAAAACGGGAGCTTTAAATGGTTAACAAAACCATTATCAGGATATTTGCATTCTTATCAAAACAGAACAATTTACAAAGATTACTCTTTTTTTTTTCCTCTTTATCATAAAATTTTACTTGTCACTATAATTAAGCGGCAGAATTTTGACTGGGCACACCACACCTAATTTGGGCTTTTGTGTACTGTAACTCTGCAATCAATTCAGATGGAAATGGATCAGCCCTTCTCCCACAGCGGTGTTTATCCTCTCATCACTGACCACAGGCTCTGGCACATGTAATCCAGTGACTGGGCATTTGCAATACATCATTAGAACTTTTTTGCATATATTTCAGAATAATTCATCTGACTTGCCATGACTTCTCCAGGCTTCTCTTGTGGTTGCAGAGGTCAAAACTCCACCAAGCTGCAGGTCTGTGTCCAACAGAACCAAAAGCAGCTCTCAAATCACCCATCCTTGCCCATTTTCCCAGTCTACGTGCACTTTCTCCCCCACTGAAACCAAGCTGAGTACACTGCTAAGAAGAGTTTTTGCTCTCAAGGATTCTCTTCCTCTGCCGAAATCATTATCCTGAATTTCACCCAGAGAAAATGGTCCAGTGGAGAATTTAGTGGATGTCTTCTTACCCTTCATTCCACAACGCTGAAAACTGCCATGCAAAGCCGACTTAATTACTTTTGCAATGAAAAGTAAGGGAAGCTGGATAGTGCTAGGACTAGCTAACGTGTCAGTGCAACATTTGGCTTCCCTCATGTTCCACCCATTTTCCCTAAGAGAATTACAGCAACAGGAACCCTGAGCATGCCTTTCTCAAGAACTAAAGACTTGTCTGAGTGTGAAGGAAAAGTAAGTGCCCTGAGGTTCTCAATCCTGCAGGTGCTAAGAGCCCACAACTCTCAGAGAAATCATCCACATTCTGAGATTTTACCCTGCTCTCATTCTTCTCTTGACTTCTCTTGCAGGAGTTTGCACAAATGAGGCATAAAGAATGAGACCAGATTGTCTGCAGATGGGATAAATCAGGGAGGGAATTTCAAGTCTAGTAGCTGTTCTCCACTACGCCCATATGTGGCCACATTTAGTCAATACAAAAATATTTCTGGTGTGGAAAATACTGTGCCCACAGGGGAGCTACTGCAGAATTGCCACACAGTGGGAACTGGGGCTGCCAGGCATATTTTACAGCGGGACCCACGCACAAATTCCATCTTATTCTAGATAACGTGTTTCTTTAACATGACCGATCTCCAAGTAAATATTATGCTTTTTTTGTTGTTGTTGTTAGTAGCAATCAATGAATGGCTACCTCGTATTTCTGATCTGGTATTTTTAACATCTGAGCACTGACTGTCTTATTACCTTCCCCTGCCAAGCACATACTCTTGATCTACCACTTTGAACTCTGAGGGTCTCAGAAAAGATCGATTCTTTTCTTCTCTGATCTGTGGAGAAACTACTAAAATTGTATTTAATCTGCTCTGAGAGGTACCAGGGACTTGAAGAGCCCCAGTACTTATTTTCCCCTCTGAGAAGATGTGGTCAATGTGGGCACAGGAGAGAAAACAGAAGGTGGACTATGGCATCTGTAGAACTTAGATATTAAGAAGGCAGAATATTTGGCAGTGAAATAGTAAAGTGATCTAGAGTAATAGTTTCAATTTATTTCAGCTACTGATTTCCACATCCATTTCAACACTCAGGGGGTGGTATCTGTAGCTGTGACATCTCGGTAGCACATTTCTGCACTCCACCATATAAAGTGCCTACTGTCCCTTCTGTTCCAAATGTCACCAGCACTGTGTTCATCTCCCCTGAATTAACAGCAATAGCACTGAGCCCTACTGCAGTATGTCAGGATGATTAAAATGCAGCACTCATGGCTGGCTGTATTCGCCATGACAATCAAGTTACTTCAGATTCATTAAACAACGATGAAAAAATATCTTTGGATTGCTGGGCTGCCACAGAAGACTGCTGTGATTCTGTGATATTCCCTGCATATTCCCTGCCACAGAGAGTCACTTTGTCTTAGTCTTCCACTGCCTGATGCATTTTTTTTGCAGTCCAAAATATGGCAATGCTAGTGCATATTGAACCCAAAGCAAATATTTATGAGAAATGTGGGCCAAGGAACACTCCTACAAAGACAGACACAGTTATGAGAAGTTAAATCATAAACTGCTTGCAATTCACATATAGGATGCTTACACAAAAAAGGACAAATGCTACACTTGATTATATTAACAATAACAGCATGTGTCAAACCAGCACAATAATCCTTCTCCTCTGCTCAGCAATGCTCAGGCTTCGGCAGCAGGACTGATTTGATTCAGTTTGGGACATGACATTTTAAAAAGACAAATTGAAATCCAAGCAGATGAGAACAACAGAGATGACAAAACGGCTTAGAAAATATGATTCAGAAGGGTTTATGCTTTGCATTCTTTCCACACATATAAAGAAACTGGGGCTTGAGAAATATCCCTCAAAGAAAGATGGAGTAAGAAAAAATGCTAGTTTCACTGAAATCTGAAATTGCTGTGTTTATCACTTTCTGTTTAATAATTTGGGTGAAGACAAGAAAAATGAATGGGCAGAAAAGTGAGGTTGCCTTCTCATTTGTTATTGGCACAACATGATATAAAGATGTGATAGCCATGGAATGTGAGGAGGTGCATACTGAAGGTGCTCTGAATGCAGGAGTATTTTCATGTGTACGTCCTGAGGTGGTATATGAGCACTGATTCACTGTTTAATTACCTACCCTCACTCTGTGGCTAAACACAAGGCTGAATAAAAGGCCTAGTATTTCCTGAAAGGGCACCATTTCTTTCCTAGTCATTCCAAGTTCTTCTATAATGTTAAGCACGATTAAAATGGCACTGAAAATAAATTTCTTTAAAAAAAATAAAAGAATAAAGCCAGAACACACTTTTGTTCTCCCCTCTCCTTTCCCTAGAAACGTTTTGCAGAAGAAAAATAATAATAAAAAAAAAGAATAAAAAAAATAAAGGTATACAACACTATCCAGATTAGATCCTGAAGGTTTCATCTTGTAGTCAAGAACTGGTGACAGCATGGACACCCAAGGTCGGTCATGGTCTCTAGGGTCCCAATCCCTGCAGGAACACCAGCTGCAGTGGGGAGGAGTGATAACAGCAACACTTTGCTCAGAAGCTGTATTTCTGGGGAAGGTTTAGCGCCCAGGGCGTTTTCAGAGACTTCAGCTCCCAAAATCCATGTTTCTAGTAAGTGTCCATAAAATGGGATTTTGCAGAGACTTGATAGGCAAATTTCACAGAGACGGAAAGAACTTATCCCAGGCAAAAAGATTGCTCCTCTGATCTCAAGCCTCTGCTCCACCATCCACAGCATATGAGATCATTTGGATTAAATGCTTATGTGATTTTATTAGCATGGGTAGTAAGAATTTTTCCTTAATTCCGTTTCAGAAAATGGCTATTTTAGCAGAAATAGCAGGAAGAACTTATCTGAAAGGAGACAGTGGCAGGGGAAGGAGGGAAGGTCACATGCACTTTGAAGCTACAAAGGTACCTGAAAATAAGGTCTTACAGTAAAATGTGATGGGGGATGGTGACAATAAGGAGCACCAACAAGTCCATCTTTCCTATCTATGGAATACCAATTACCTGATGTAAATATATATCCACTCACAGCCTTTTCAAACTTAAAGGCTGAAAGGAAATAGCCTAAACTGAGTGGAATTTTGACTGCAGTTTAGAAAGCATTGACCCAAAGGCAGCAATATTCACTCCTGGTTTAGCAAGGGGGGTTGCTTGGGGTTTCTTTAGAAATATACTTACTCCAAACTAATATATGCATTTTGAAATCATTTTTTTGATACAAGACTGTCATTTAAATTCCAATTTTTATATTATTTATGTGTGAACTTCCATGGAAAAGATGTTTGCTAGAAGAAAATTCTGACTTAATTCTGTAGTCACACACACACACTGTCCCCTCCTCACCCAGGTCCCTCCACACTGACACTTGAGTGATGTTCCCTTATTTACCTTCAGCTGCCAGAGGGGACAAGAACATTATGGGCTGCAAATGCTCAGAGTAACAACAGCAACAGATGTTTATTGCTTCGGAGGAGCCTACTCCCCCAGCACTAAATTAAGTGCCTTAAAATAAACAGATAATAAACCAGGAATACCAGGCCATAGATCTGTCACACCTAAAACAATGTAACCACCTGGTAATTCCTGCATGTTTATTCAGGGCTGACACTGTAAACAACCCGATGGTGAATGTTTGTATTCATGATATCCAAGCAAAGACAAGTAGCTCTGATGCATCACAGAGTTTAATGAATAAATGTCTGACTGCAGGGCCTGAAAATGAGTCTCAGAAGATGAAAAGCTTAATTTTTGAGTCACTCCTCATAAGAGGTTAAATATATATAGTGAGAGGAGCTAAAGCAAGAAATCGACAATTACTTAGCAAAATATAAAATCTTTCAGTTGCTGCAAACTTCAGACTTGGACTGCAATTACTTCACTGCTCTTTTCTGAGGTCTGCTGCAACTTTGTCACATTTAATGATTAGAAACCCACTTCTCATTTTCAGAGTTTATACATAACTAGTAGAAAAGTATTTGTTTGCTCTTCTACCTCTAGTATCCACACTTCTGATGCAGTTTTAATAGGTATATATCACATTGTCTGTCTGTCTGTCTGTCTCCCCTGTGTCTAAGCCTATGGAGCATTGTTCTGCTGCTCATTTTCCATTCCCTTCTAGGCCCTCTGCATCTCTCCAGCCCCTTCCTTCTTGTGTGGTATGCACACACTGTACATCTATAGATATACAGATATATATCTGGCCTCCCAAGTGAGATCCCATCAGTCTTTTCCAATGGTTTGAATACTTTTCTACNGGCCCTCTGCATCTCTCCAGCCCCATCCTTCTTGTGTGGGATGCACACAATTCCAATTTCTATTGGAATTACCTTGCTGGACGTGCTCTACAACCACATCTGCCTTTTCACCACTGTTTTGGTGTGTACCTTCTGGCATTTACAGCTGGTCCTTCTCCATCTCCATCATTTCCTTCAGATCATGTCTTCAGTTTGTGATGTAAATTGTTACCTGTCACCAAGAAAATATTGCCTCATCTTATAAATCTCAATATTTTAGTTTTGAAGATAATTCAGTTCTCTCTGAATCATTTGCTAATTTTCCATTTGATAATGCCCCAGATTTTACTCTCTTATTTTATGTAGATTAAAATATACTTGTGTCTCATTTCTGAGACAAACACAAGAGAGGGCACTGCAATGAGTACTCTTCTCTAAAGAGTTTCAACAATTCCCCTCGACCAGTAGAAAATTAATAGTAATAAAGGGGGGGGACCCCAAAAACCAAAAGTTTACTAACAACAGAATGCCCACAAGGCAAGGAAGGAAAGTAAACAACCACTGAACAGCAAATCCTCAGAACTCAGCCCCTGCCCCACACAAACAGGAGGAGAAAGACCCAAAAATGCCCAGAGAACGAGGCAAATGTTGAAGAAACTCGCCTTCCTGACTGGTGGTGCGAAATGGCGCCGGCTTTCTCTCGGAGGGAAGCGGAGCTTCCAGCCTCCCTTTCCTCTCGGAGGGAAGCGGAGCTTCCAGCCTCCCTTTCCTCTCGGAGGGAAGCGGAGCTTGCCCGGCGGAGCTCCGGCAGAAGGCAAACAGCTGGCGGCTCTCTGGGGCCGTGTGCTCTCCCCGGCAGGCGGAGCAGGCGGGCCGGGGCTCTCTCTCCTTGTGCTTTCCCTCCCCGCCTCGGCTTCCCGAGGCTCGGGGCTGCGCTGCCGCCGCTGCCGCTGCTCCGGCCTCACTTCACCTGCAGGCAGCTGGAAGATTGCCCCTGCGAGCTCCTTCGAGCTAGGGAAGGGAAACGCTTTTTGCTTGGGTGAAGAAAAACCAAGCTAGCCAAGCAAAGCCGAACCGCACCCAAAATTCCCGCCGAAAGAGCCCAAAGCACCCGCCGGGCATGGCCCCTCACACAAGGGCTCGGGCCTTAAAGCTCCAGCAACCATTTGGGGCATAAAGCTGAGGATCATGGAGCAGGCTGTCATCAGAAGTCACTCCAAGACAACCTGAAAACGTGTTTGGATAATTTTGTAAAATCCGATTTCGTTTTATGTTTGTCAAATCTGGTTATAGCCCTGTATTTCTTGATCTCCAAAATATGACTGTTGTCTGCATCAATCCATTCATTCTAGTCTTCAGGTTTTCTTATTCCTACACTTTCCTGGAAATAACATTTTCATTATTTTTAGAGTTCTTTATACACTTTCCCTCCCCTTTTTATATATATTTGTGATAGATTTTCCTCTTTTAACTCAAAGAAATTCCAGTCTTTCCCCGTTTATATCCACGCAATTGACTTCACACCAAGACCTCCTGTGAATAAAAAACTGTCCTATTAAAAGTGCCAACTTCAGTCACAGATATGTTCTTGCCTATAGTTCTCACTTACAATGAACCAACTCATACTTTATCTGGATTCTGTATACTTTTCTGACTGCCATTTTCCTTCCCTGTACCATGAAAAGCCTTCAAGAGGCGTTGTGGACGTTATTCCACCGTGTTGCTTTTTTCAGTAGTATAATACTAAGTGTTTTCATGAATTTACCAAGTACCTCCATTTTGCTCTTCGAATTAAAAAGCAGCCTCTTTTTCCTAGCGACACTGCTGGGATTATTTATCCAACCACCATTCTCACCATTAACAGGTTATTCTGTTTCCACGTTGCTCTTCCTGCCACCCAGGAGTACTTTATTTCCTATTGTCATAAACAAGTACAAAAATGAGTGACAGCTTTTCCCAATTACCAGCCTTTATCTCCAAGCATGGCACATACCCCTCAGTCCCTGTGCCAGGACAGGTCGTTTCTCAAAGCTGACATGCAGTCACACAAACAGGGATGTGGGGCCATGCAGGAGCACAGAGCTTGAGGCTCAGCAGTACATTGATCAGGCCAAAGTCACAGTTCAAAATGGCATTTACAAATCAACCAGCAAACTTCAGGCTGTTTTATCTAGAAGAAATCCTGCTTTAGTTTACAGCTGAAAAAAAACTTTTATCTGTGCAAGTAAAAAAGATTATTTTTCACTAGAATTTAGAAAGCCACTGAGAAGAGCAGAGAAAAAGATATCAGCAACAAAGCAAAATTATACTGCAATAAGAGAATTTTAATGGCCTTTCCTGTGAACACATTGATCTCTTTGCACAATTTTTCTGTTACCAGAGAAACAACACTGTTAGGTTCCTTTACCACTACATTCAGCTAAGACTGATTCCTTTCTTAGCAATGTTGATCATAGAGTCTGGTCTGATTACTCAGTAAAACCTTACTTTTCCCCTTTAAAGGAAACAAATATATTTTTTAAAAACTGGCAGTCCAGATAAAATATTGACTATTTTTTTTTGCACAAATGTTCAACACAAGCAAAGGACATTTCTGCCAGTGCTAGATACTCTATTTTCATATATACACTGGGTGAAGAGAATTAAATTAAATTAGAACAGCAGCAGCTGCAAAATATCCCAAGATTTGTTTTCCTCCTTGATGTACCCATGGTTTGAACTGTGTGTGCTGGTATTTTTCTCTGTTACTTTTTATTTCTCTCCTTATCATTACTCTGCTCCTTTTTCATTCCTGTGTGCTGTCTCTTACCAGCTGCCTGCTATGATGATCATCTTTGCAGTATCCATCTCTTCTATTTCCATCTTGATATTATTGCAGCAAAATACGCAACAAACAGGAATGAGAGACGTGCTGGAAACTCAGACTCATGAAAGAACAGGCATGATTTGGAAATCTGTTTTCTTTGACTCATAGAAAGCTACAAGAATTTGGTCACTTCTGTTTTCATCATCCTTTGGCAGAGACATGACTTTATTTAACAACACAACTTCTCCATTTCTGGACTTGGCATACCACCAGCCCCACTCTACACTCCACTCTGACTCAAGTTCTGTTCTTTGCTCACTTTCCACCTCCCGTTCCCATCTTCCCTCAATGTCAGTAAAAGTCTCTTTACACAGACACATATCCACACCCTATATACATAGGAGAAACTGTTCCATACTTCAGATGCACTTCTTGAGGTAAAGAAACTGGAATTGCTCACATTGTTCTAGATGTCAACACGTATTTTCATAATCTCTACTCCTTTCCTAATGACCTTTAGTGATTGATTTGCGTTTTTACCTTTAGTCGATGAAGGTGATCAAAGGAAACGAAAATCAAATTGCAGTAAAGGCATTTGTAATGGAACATTTAAGGGAAGTGGGAAGCAGTCATTTCAAAATTGAATTCCTTAATCAAAATTCAAGACTCCAGAGCTATCAGCAGCCACAAATGTTTTTGAAATGGATGACAAGATGGTATACTAGCAACAGATCCTCTCCTATACTGCAAAAACAAGCGTAATTTATTTCAGAGTGGCACAGCCAGCAGACTGAGGAAAGTTATTATATACTCAAGGCAAAATAAGCCAAGTGTGCTTTACTTGCTTGTTTTCAATTTGGCAGATTTTAAATTCTTTTGACAACAGAAGAGAGGCTGAGAATAGAACTCAATTTGTGAAGCTGATTGTAGCATTATTTACAAGCAAAGGAATAACACTGACTGATTATCTATATATTATCCCACAAACTTCTCAGCCTAATTGGGATACTGAAAGAGGGCAGAGCTTCTTTGGTTTAGCTTTAAAATCTTCACTATCCCATGGATAATGACCAGTGCTGTTTCCATGGAGAATTGTCCAGAACTTTCCGCAGTGCTAGCTCTGATTTCCTGTATTATGTTAGCATTTTAAGGCAGCAGTGCAATTTTAGGGATTTAAACTCAATATTGCTTCACAGATTAAGTAAGAAAATAGTGTGACTTTCTGTTATTCAAATGAATGTGAATAGGTAATATCTTCATATATATCCAGGTACATTTTCTGGCAGATTAAAGTCATTTGACTGCAAACACCTTTAAAATTAACCTACAGTTACTTCTGCACTAATGAAAGAACTTCCTCTCCAGGGAAAGAGATTTTCATTAAATTCTTATCTCATATAAATGAAGAAACACATTTTCCAATACTGACTAAGAGCTTCAGTGCCAAGAAATCTTGCTCAGTTTGGCTATAAGGAATATTTTCCAAAGGTGTTTTACCTTGATTCTTGCTACAACTATCCAGATTTTTCACTAACTCAAGTGGTATCTTTTTTTGCCACTTTGAGAATTGACAATAATGTACGTGTCAGAAGATTCTAAACGCTTAGAATCATTCTAAATGTTTCTTATGACAACTTACCTCTGAGATAAGAAATATCCACAACCGAGGAGCTTTGCCCGCTGCTTATCTCATTGTGTACAAAACCCCAGTTAAAAACTGGAACTTCATTCCAGGCAATAGAAACTTTTCATCTCTTTTAATAGGGCCAAGATTCCACCCACACACTTTCCCTTCACGGACATTCTGCAGAGTCCTCCAAATAAACCTAATTCCCTTCTACACGTGGAATATGCCGGGACAGGATGGTTAAGAATTAGAAGAGCCACTTTCATACTTGAAAAGCACAACAGACTGGTACAAAACCTTGCTGATGTCTGGTCCCTGATGGAAAAGAACAGTTAATGCTCTGTCCTAAAACTGGTGGTGGGACTTATTCACCACCACAGAGGTCAGTTGGATTTAGGTGGATGCACTTAGCTACAAATATTTTCCCTAATACTATTGCCATTATGGAACTTCACCGTAGCAAAGAGAGGGAATTTATGGGTAAGTTTTAGAAAAGAAAGACTTAAAATTCGACACACAAGGTGTGGGCAGCCATTTCATACACAGATGAAAAATACTGTTGATGACCATGCTTTAAAAAACCCCAAATAACACTAGACAATACCAAGAAATGCACTGAACTGTCTCAGGAGACAGGTGGGTGAGTCTAAGGCAGTACAAACACCACGTGCTGGGCCAGAAAGGGAAATCAGAGATGGAGCCAGTTTTCTTGGAGATGGGAAAATGGCCCTTTTTTTCTGGAGTTCACTGACTGTGCAAACTCTGTGCTTGATACCATTGCCCATTTTTCTTGCTTTATGCACATTGATTTCCAATCCGCAAAGCTTGGGATGTTCTCATTTGTCTTCCAAGGGAAAATCTATCAGAAATCTTGTTGCCCTCACCTTTGAGGGAAAGGAAGAGGAATAAGGATCAGCCATAGCCTTTTTTTTTTTTAGTTCTTCCCCCCTGCAAGTTGTGCAAGAGTAAATTTGAGACACTTACATTCATCTATGGAAAGGCAGATGTGGCATGGTTGGAGTGGCTGCTGGTGGTTGGTTATGGTTTTTGTTTAGGTTTGTTTTTTAATTATGAGAAATTTAGAGTTCATTGCAGGGTTCACTGATTTCAGTGGAAAATGTGACAATGGAATAAAAAAAACCACCAGAAATGTGGCAGGAGCAAAAAAGGCACCCAGAAGCATCCAAATTATTTTAGCAGAACTTTTAAAAGACTTGTTTAATGAGTCTTTAATTATATTTTAAAGGTGAAAACACAGAAAGCTGTCTTAAAGCATGAAGGGCTAAAATACTCAACTTGAAAGGCAAGGAAGGGAAGAACATCTGGACTAAGCACCTAATGTTTGAACCAAGTTATCTGGGTCTGAATCATTTGGCCCACAGTTCTTTCAATATAATTTTGACAGAGACTTTTAAGAAAATTCTCATTACTCTGAAACTCCTCAGTAAAGTATCTTCATTTAAATATAGCAAACATATTTTTGCTACCAGCCTACAGAACGCAGTGATTAATTCTTTCAAGCTTTCTGTGAGCACCATCTGGCCATCATGATTGTTGCTATTTTACTTATCAACGTGTTTCAACAAATTTTCTTTTGACCATTTAGTCTTTGACAGTGTCTTTTTGACTGAGAACACGGGCTACTTGGTATTCTCACCACATTGGTGTTACCCACGGCGGGTGCTGGAACCTGTCAAGCGAGACGGAGAACGCATGGGCAAGTTTTGTGGGGGGAAACCATTTCAGATGGTGCTTTCTTCAAAGGAAGGGAGATTCTTCCAGCTCAGAAGGGGGAGTGCTCTTTCTATAGGTGTTGGGGTAGCCCCTGAATGGTTCTCAGAAGGTATTTTCTCCTCACTGGATAAATCTTGCATTGAATGCAAGACCAAGAAAGCTTGGAACAGATGGGAACATCCATGTCAGAGTAGTCGTTTATGCTTAGGTGATCCCCAGGTTGGAGAAATAATGAGAGGACTCTGGGAAATTAATTTTGAGAAAGAAAAGTGACCCATCTGAAATACAAGTAGGTGAGGAAGGAGAACTTGAGATAATGTGAAATTGCAGAGAAATGCCTCATTAAAACAAGTAAACTTGTTGTTGAGGATGGATATGATCTCTACTTTGAACTAATATCTACCAGCAAGAGTCTGTGTCCATTACAGATAATGTGTAAATTACATATTTCAGGGAAAAATTCCATACTATGAGTCATCACCTACCAGAAAACACAGTGTAAGTGCTGGGTTTAAATCTCTCAAGCAATTTACTTTTTCAGCATCATGAGGCTTTGGAGCAAGATTTCACTGTTTTTCCAAAGCACTGCCTTAAAGGTGCTGTGAAATAAAAGCTGCTGTTTTAAACCTATTTGACCACTTCATTAATCTCTTCCTGTTTTTATGATCAGCTCGGCAGCAGAAAAATTCCCCCATTATCTATAACCCCACATTATTAGGGGAACATGTGCCTGTTGTGGAGGATAGATCATAAAGATGTATTGACAAAAAGCAGAGTTTGGATTTCCCTTTTCTTTTAAAGTTACCTGAACTTCGTGTTGAAACTGAATTTTATCAGATTCCAAGTGAACCAAGTCAAAATGGTTCAAACAACAACAACAACAAAAAAAAATTAACACATGGCTATGATTTAACCTAAGAACACAATGAAAATGCCACTGTATTCATCCAAATGCATAGGGACCTCAAATTCAGAGCATTTGTATGGTCTTTTTGAAGAGAATATTGCTTTACCAGAAAACTGAAAAAATGATAGCTTCTTAAAATTCTGATTGGAAAAAAAACTGCATTTCAACTAGATTAAATCAACGGGTATAAGTCTGCTGGAAAAAGAAAATGAAACTGATTAAGAAAAAATAATGTCTACACATATTTGTTTTTTTAATATATTCACCCATCATTAAGCTGATTAAGTAGAAGTTGATTCTGTTATTTCAGATACAGTCTCAAGATTATAAAAATATTCTGCTGTCCTTCTGTTGTCCTCAGCTGTGCTCAGAGGAATCTGTGTGACATCCAGCCACAATGGCCAAACACAACAGCTCCAGGTGTTTAGTAAAACAACTTTGCCCAAAACCCAAAGGAAGAGATATTTCCCTTCAGACTGGAAGCATTTGCCATAACTTCCTAACGTACCTGCCTGCACACGATTTCTAGAAAACTAAGAGAGTAACTTTTAATATCAAATTACTGATTCTGATAGCATATTTCTTGCACCAAATACATTTTTGAAAAGAGCCTTCTTAAGAACATATTTTGAAAAGATAAAAGACTAGGGATTTTGATGATACATACACCAGATATTGAAATATCACATATAATCAAAGGCCAATAAAACAAGATGTTTAAAAAGCCCAGTGTAATCCCATACTTTCAATGCACAGGCACCTTCCTTGGGCTGTACTGGAATGTAATTTTAATGAATACCTAGAATAAGCAGTTGTCTTGTACCTTCAGGGCTCAGAATTTTAACTAAGGAACTTTTCTTTGTTTTAGAAGTCTGAAATCATGGGTGTCTCCCACTCATAGCTGCCTGAGGATTAACATAAAAATTGACTTCAATCATTTGCGTGCTGATTTTTTTTTTTTTTCTCAAAAACACGATAGGAACTAAAACCAGAACTGCATTGACGATACAAATTATCCAGGATTCCAGTCCTGAGCAAAAGTACCTCCTGTGGCTCATGTAAAGGAATTTAGAAGATAATTGCTATCCTATTTCTCACTGTACATTGAACTTTCAACTGCTTGAACATAATCAGCCTGATTACGCTTGAGCATTCATTTGAGCAGACAATTAACTGCTTAAAAACAATCTGACCCAAATATTGCACACTGGTATAGCCACAGACCGCAAACACTATCAAATAATGCAATTTACCATCAATTTAATTTCTCTTCTGCAAAAAAAAAAACCCCCATAGGCTGCTTAAAATTATTGCAACTAAGCAGAGCAAAACCCACCAACAATGGCAAAAAAACCTCCACCCTCAAACTGTTTGAAACACCCAGAAGGTTTCAGCAGTGTGTGGTGAAGAGAGAAAGGGATGAGGAAGATTCAGTTGAATGGATGCCCTTAGAAAACAGGCAAGTGTAGATATACATTTCCAATACTTGATGCGAGACTTCAAAACTCCTCTGCTCAGAGGCATGTCTGTGAAGTGGAGATCCAGATTTGCCAGCAGTTTAACCCAGCCTGAAATACTGCAGCACATAGTGTGCAATAGTTTTTCTTTCTTGCTTCTCTGCTGAAGTCATAATTTAAGGAACATGCAGTGGCTCTGTATTGTAAGCCTTGTGTTATGAACAAGAGGAAAAAAGACCTAGTAAATGTATTACAAGTCTTAATGAAGGATGTGTCTCTTCACATATCCAGTTTCCTTTATGCTATCCTTTAGCGATGAGTTATGATGAAAAAGCAGTTAAATATTCAGTTTTATATAAGGAATAACATCTTGGAGACATTAACAGACTTATCTGTTAATGACACAGTAAACATTTTAGTAACATTGTGCTGATAATCCACATCTTTTCAACAGCTTCCTTTTAACTTCGTTTTAACTTCCTTTAACCTTTCTGAACATCCTTTCTTCATCCACTTACCCTCTCTATTTATTTCTAGTTGAAGATACAACAAAGTCTGTAGGCTTCCTGTTTTTGAGGAGGGTTCATATTATTTCCTTAAATTTTAAGTGGAAAAGTAACGTTTCAACAAAGAAACAATTACAACACATTCTCAGAATATCTTGCTCTGGGTGTGGGGCTTTTTTTGTTTGTTTGTGTGGCTCTTTTGTGGGAGAAGTGTTTGTTTTTAAAAGGCAACCTTTTCTAATGGACACTTTGACTTCCATAACACATGCAGTGGAAAAAAAAAAAAAAGAAAAACTTGCTTAGATATAAGGCTGGCATCCTGCTGCACAAGGCTTATAAATCTCTTATGGCCTTGTTTTCTAGCCACATTGTAGCTGGAACACCTCCCGATGATTTAGAGCATCTAGACAGAAATACATACAAAGCCAGATGCCCAGGATGACAGGAATTTTACAGGCAACCAGCTGGCAAATTGTTTTGAAAGTCAGGTAGGAAAAAAGTGAAGTTTTTCAGCCAGCTAAGGCATAAGGGCTACAGTGAGAAGACTGATAACTGGCCTCACTAGATTATAACTTCTCTGGCTAAGACAAGATCTCTTTCCCTCTACGCCAAATGTCCTTTTCCTGGAGTTAGGAATGAGAATAGTGTTTTTTGCTTTGTGTCTGATACCTTTGGTCCTGAATGAAGAGGACTTTTCAGCACGGAGCTGTCAGCAACTAATGGGAAATTGAAGATGCTGCATTAATTGAAGCGGATCATCCCAGTTCCCTTCACAACTCAGGCTAGCAATCTGAGAAGCTTTATCATTAAAATTCACAGAAAATCAATTAAGAGAGGCCCAAAGCAGACTGGAGTTCCCACAGGGCCTCTTTGCATTACCTTGAAAGGTAACAAATGTCTAGGGACTGAAGATGTCAGTCTCAGTTAGCTGGCTCTGTTTGCCTGTGAAAAGTTCATTAAAGAAATTAAAGACTCACACTAAGGAGTGGAGAACTAAGGTAACAGGATTTTGTTAGCCAGTTGGTTCAGTATTGAATCATATAAAAAACTGACATAGTCAGTGATTTGTTATGGATTTCTAGTAATTTTGGCTAATTAGAGGCTGAATCAGAGATAAAGATACAAAATGAATGCAATGAAAACTTTATTATTAGTATAACTAATTATACTCTGTGTGGGTAAACTTCTTAAAATAGATCTCTCAGTCTGTTGCACAAGCAAGGCAGCAGTTGCAAGAATGGACTTCGTTAATTTTCATGAATAAGTCAATTTTAGAGGAGCAAATGAGACAGATGAGCTGTAAGTGGTGCAAGATTTGGACACTTCATAGGTGGAGGCAATGTCGTGCTAACGCAGTGCTGAAAAAGCAGATGCTGACCTTGGTACTTACCAAGCACGGAAACAAGAGGCTTTGTCTAGCTGTCCACAGGACTTTGACGAAGAGAACATCTGTTGTGGTGAGGCAAGGTTGTTTTGGTCCACATAAGAAACTGGGATGCAAGCTGTGAAAGGTTTTCCTGTCCGTGTGTTGGGGTGAAAAGAACGAGTTGTGCTTCTGTCCTGCTGGAACCTCCTTGAGAGGGGTAAGCTGTGCTGCTGGCTGCAGGGAAAACAAAAACCACCAATAACTTGCTGGGGTTTGTAATCTACCTGAGGAATATAGAAACAATGGATTAATCTGAAAGAATGCTGCTGTGTTAAAGGACTCATTCAGATATCATGAAATTGTGCCCAAGAGAATGTCCTTGTGTGTGAGAGATGCTAAACATTTCCCTTCTCGGTGTAAGAAATTAAATTCTCTCACAGAAAAAGTAGCTCATCATTAGGTTTCATGAAAGCACCCAGGAAAAGCAAGCATTCTGAAAGCCTTAACAACTCTGCTAATGATTTTTTTGAGATGGATGTGCTCTCATCCCAAATTGACATCACCATAACAACGGGCTGTAAGAGCCACATGCATAAATGGAGAGTTAAGTGCTGAACTGGCCATTCATGCATGCCCCAGCACGGCAGCATGAAGCTGCAGTAATTGCATGGTCACATTAGATGGCCAAGTGTTCTTTCACAGTTTTGAGGGAAAAAAAGGTAACTAAGCATTACAAACACAGGTACCAATTAGTATAATCAGGCATATTGTCCCACAGGCTCGATTTAATCTTTTCCTAGCAGGGCAGCAATAACTGTTCTTCCTAACATAATTAAGTTTTGTTCAGTACAGCATTTCCATCTGCATTTCCTAGCAGCAAATTTACTAGCCAGTGCTAGCATTCAGCCAAAGACAAAAGTGCAAAGTGGATTAAAAAAATTGCCAAGACATTTTAATGAAGTAAATTAAATATGACCATCTTTTCTATTTCAGTGGTTCCATCTGACAAGCAAGCAAAGGTGAGCAGCAGAAGGCAGGTGAGTTGGTGCAGTCAGGGATAAGGGATCAAATGAAGTGTGGTGGTTACACACCCAGTATGGGAAAAGCAGGCAGAACAGAGGAATATCTCTAAGACAGAAGTTTAGCTTCTTCCTTTTCTGTTCAGATTGACTGTAGGGTTGTCTAATAGGTTTTCTGACAATTTTATTTTATTTTGCTTTACAAACGTTACTTAGATCCATATTAATTAGCTGAATCTCTGCTGCCATCAAAATTGAGGGAAATAACACTTTGTTAGCACCGCTTAGAAACTGAGGAGATAAAACTAAGCTGTGCAGTCCCAATGAGCAAAGGAATTATGTCCTATCCACCTTCAATAAGTCACAAAGACCAAAATCTCTTTAGAGCATGTCATTTACTTTCAGCCTTGCACAGTGAGCCCTCAGCTCATCATGGATCAAAAGATGCCTCACTAAATTACAAGAAAAATGGCTGCATTCTGTTTAGTTGCAATCCTGTTAGTCATAACAAATCTTGTGTGCATCAGCTGAGCTCCAGGAAAATCACATGCAGTACCAACACCCTCTTCAGAGGCTGCTCCACAGCCTTATCTAATAATTGTTCTGTGACTGTAGAAGACTTGACCCCCCTCACACCTCCAGAAACAAACCTACTGATCTTCCAAATCCTTATTAAATTCCAGATCCCTGTGCCTCTTAACACTCCTGCTTAAACACCACAGAGCTGCCCACAGGACAAAGGTCCAGTGTCCCAGGCTGCTTTTCCTCCACAGAAACCCCTTACACATATCAGACTGGTGCTCTTGAACAGCAAAACTTGTCAGGAGCTCCGTTATACTTCGAATTAGGGAAACAATTCCTGCTGCTGTGTTAGGTTTGAAACAGTTCAAGGTATAGGAATTATTTATTATACATCCTCATGGAATGTCCCTGCCCTTCAGAGCTCCAGTGCTACTGTGCAAAGCATTTCATGGAGCCAAACAGAAATGGCTGCTGTCCCCAAATAAGAGCCTATGAGGAACTCCCAGTGTCCTTCATGCCTTGAGAAAATGAAGAAGCAGTCACTGTTGGGCTGTAGGGTACAAATTCAGATGAAAATTTTTCCAGGGTGATCTCCCTCCTCTTTCTGTTCTAACAGAACTACAAACAAGCAAAATGAGAGATTTTATAAGGAAGAAGGGATGTTTAAAAGCAAATCTCTAAACTAAGCATGGGATGTTCCCCCAGCAGTGAAACACAGGAAGGCAGGCACTCTTCACAACGTATTTCATGTTAAGAGATTTCTAAACTCTACCAAATTAGGTTAAGAAATTAAATGGAGAGCAATATAACTATATTTTAATTAATTTAAAGGTATATAAGAACACAGAATGTTTTCCATGAAACTAGGGGATTTTTTTTTCCTTATTTAGTGCCTGAGTAGGAATAGCAATTGGAAAAAAAACACTGAAACTGTAAATGCATTTTACCCCAGGATAGAAACAAAAGGTAATTATTTAAAAACTAGGAAAAAAAATCCAATCAGAAACATAAAACATTATGGACTATGTATTATTTTTATCACCAAGAATTCCCCATATAAAAGGCATGGAGAACACCATAATTCAGTAGTGGGAAAACAGAGGGACTGTAAAAGTGAAATGGAGTTCTGACAAATGATAGTGTATGGAATATGGGTTCACAGACCAACAAAACAAAACACCCCAGCAGTAGCAAACTAGAACACTGTATATTCCAGCTGAAGCACGGGTGTTTCTGCATATTCATCTTGTAAACTGACACACTTACTTGCCAAGGCTGCTGAACTTTTTCTTTCTCATCCTAAAGCACAAAATCTCCCAGCCCTTTTACAGGAATCACTTAATCAAATGAAGACAGACCAAAAAATGTTGTTTTGGCAGTTCACAATGACATCAAGTTACGTGCCTAAGATACACCATCTTAAAATACAAATAACAAGCCAGCAAATATATAAACCTGGTGTTTGAAGGAGGGGTAGAAAGACAGGAAACTCAAGCCCATGGAAAATACAAAACCCCATGATTAATATAACACAAATGCAGATAGTCAAGGACATATCTTGCCAGCTTTGGGATCTAATAAGCTTACAGTATTAAAGCAAAAATTATTTCTAACAAAAACTCTGTTTCCCAGAATTGAATACCACTTGGGGTGGCGACTTGTGATCTCTACATAATATTTCAGGAGTTCAATTGGCACTAACCTGTTTTTCTAGATACAGGCAAGGAAGAAGTAAAGTTCCTAATGATATGCAGTTCTGTAACTTAATTAGAAACCTTTCATCTTTCAATATTTTAAATAAAAGCTAGGAAAGAACCTGTTTTGACACCAACTATCCTTGGTAGCAACATTTTGCAGCACACAATCTGAAAAGGTTAACCTGCCAGGCAATAATACATAAAATAAAAATTCAAGTGAGGGCAAGGAAAATCATCTTCAGGTGAAACTGCTCTTCTGCAAAAACAAAGTGATATTAAGATTCATCCTGTGAACAACACATTCCTCAACTATGAGAGAAAACACAGTTCTTAAAAATCTGTTCACTGCATTAGAGATAGGAAATCAACTACAAATCAGGTGTTAGCTTATTCAGTACTCAGACATCATAATTATTGCTACAATATTAGCATAACAATCAAATAAACACCTTCCAGATATGCATTTTAATTTATTTAGTGGCGTCGGCCACACTAAATGCTGTGTCTTGATTGTGTTTTCAACATCATGTAAAATCAGCTTTTTGACTCTCACCTCACCACAGACTTCTAAACAGGAGGCAAAGATCTACACCAGTTTGCCTTTCAGAACTTCTCACACATCTATTACCTTTCTGTGGGCAGCTTCAGAAAATGGGGAGAAAGCCATTCCAAAGAACACTACCAAGGAAATCACACAGCACTACGGACTTTTTCCAGGTATAAAATTCTTAATGGATTATGTGAAATAACACAGAAGCAATCCCTGTCCACAGAAAAGATTTTATCCCAACAATCTCAACTGTGAAATTACTACCTCCCCAAGGAGAAAATTTTGGGGATTTGCAACTCATCTCAAAACCTCAGTAAAACTCAACCAGCAGAATTTCCCTGAGATGAAGCTGTGTTCTATTACCCTTCAAATACTCACAAAACCAAACTTGCTTTCACTAGGACGGCTGCTAATGGAAATCTGGGGTAAAACCTCTAAAAATGGCAATGTGCACCAATGCTTCTTTCCACAGCAAGCACGATCAAATACCCCTTTGAATGGCCTAAAAGTTGAGCTGCACACATTGGCACAGCCTCTTCCCCCACACACAGGCGAGTGACCAGCAAGGCAGCGCCAGCCTTCTCAGAGGTGGGCAAGGACAAGAGAGAGCAGATGCTAAAAAGGGTTTCAAACTGTGCCAAGGGAGGCTTACATTGGCCATCAGGAAGAACTTTTGCCCAGAACGGGGCATTAGATACTGGAATGGGCTGCTCAGGGGGCTGGTGCAGTCACCACTGTGGAAGGTGTTCAAGGGAAGCCTGGCCGTAGTGCTCCGGGCTCTGATCCGCTTGCCATGGTAGGCACGGCTCAGAGGTTGGACTCCATACCTCACACGGCTCTTCCAAGCCAGTGCGTTCTGCGCTTCTGTGACATCATGGCCTCTGGGGACAGCACGGTGGCTGGCAACTGTCCCTGCCATCGCCGTGCCCCAGAGCCTGGGCAGACTTCAGTGAGGAGTGACGTCCCGAGCTTGTGTGGTGGTGGCAGCTCCTTGCACAGAGCGTCATGGCCGGCCAGGGCTTCTCCTGGTTGCTGCAATCTTGCGTGCTGCTGCTCCTGGTCCATCCTCTCGACCCTTCCAGCCGGCCTGAGAGGGACATGGGCACATCAGGTCTGCGTCCTGAGGATCTCGAGCTGCAGTACATGACCGCTGAGCTGTCCATGTGGGAGGACACGACACTGGTGTCCTGGACATGCTTGCTGGTGGTGCTGATCACAGGCATTGTCCTGGGATGCCACCTCGGCAGAAGGCTCTGGAGATGGTGGAGAGAGGTGAGGGAGGGGAGTCAGGTGGGCAGGACAGGGCAGACCCCGAGGGTGCTCTGCCTCTTGGGCAGCCCTCTGGCCAAGGCCCCGTGGCAGAGGAGCTGAGCCCCAGGGACAGCACCAGGCAGAGGCAGCAGGAGCTCTGCTTGCTGCAGCCTCTGCCTAGGGCAGCCCAGCCAGGCCTGTGTCTCTCTCACAGAGGCACAAAGGCAGCTCCAGAGGCCTCGGCCCCGCTCTGCCCCTTCCAGCAGAATCCCTGTGCTTTGTCCTGCAGGAGAAGCGCCAGAGCCCCTCGGTCGATGCAGGGCCGTGCTGCCCGGGGAGGCTGATCCAGCTGCTGAAGGACAACCGCGCCCTGCTGCGGCTGTGCCTGCGCTACCAGTCTCAGCAGAGGCCCCGAGTCAAAAGAGCAGCCAGGGGGAGCATCTGGAAGAGGAGGAGACTCCATGTCTTGAGGAAGCTCCAGCTCCACGCACTGAGCGCGGGGGATGGGTGAGCAGTGCCCGGCCCGCCCGGGCGCTGTGACATTCCCCGCCTTAGGAGTTAGTGAACCCCCCGTTGCTAGCTGTAGGAGTCCGTGCCACGTTTTCCACAAGTTGACATTTCCCTTGAGTGTTCCGGTTCTAAAAGTTGAAGTATTTTAGGTATAAGGTTCTTACCCCGTAGCCGTCTAGTCACCCTGCGTTGTAGATTTTGTGAGCAGTCAAGTGAATAAAGTTCATGTTTTCTACGCATTGCTGCGTCGTTTTCTTGATATTCCATCCGAGAGGGGAGACAGCGAGTGGTGGGTTTGCACGGGAGCTCCAGCCTGCCGGGAAGGGAGAGCCTGGGGGCAGCAGCAGGGTTTGCAGGAGTACGGAGGGCAGCTGGAAAGAAGACGGTGGGCAACATTCTCCAGCCTCCATCTTCCAAGGAAGCGGGGAGCCCGCGCTGTGCCGGGGGGCCCTAAAGGCCCCGGGAGGTGACTGCCTGGCCCCAGAAGGGGCTTGCAGGACCCTGGGGCACCAGGGGGGGAGCAGGAGCATCATCCCTGTGTGAAAAACAACATTTCACCTTTTTATATTAATTTATAAGTTTAATAAAAATAAAAACAAGATAAAATAAAAACAGACAATTAGGAGACAGAAGAAGGTAGCTACTCAGCTGAGGGTGTAAACTAACACACCCCCTATTCCAGATTTTTTGGTATTTAAGAATCTCTGTGTTACATATTTAAAAGAGACTAATGCATATTTAAACATCTGTTTTCTTTATCTGTTTCAAGGGTCCCCAAGTGTTGCAGTTTCTTTATCTGTGTATGGCACCTTCTAGCCGGCTAGGTGTCATAAATCCTTCTTGGCCATAAAAAGGTTCAATTGTTCTTTATCAGTAATCTTCTCTCACAGGACTGCAGGATGATTCCCTCCTGCATTTTGGCTTGGTCAATTTAGATGTTACAATGAAAAAAAAACAACCTTAGTCTTTTGTTTTTACACTATGCTACAATTAGGAAATACACCTTAATTACATTTTTTAAATTCCACAAATAAAAGGAAATACAGTACAACCTTCTAACATTGTATGTATAACATTCACCTCAATATTTGCGAAAAGCCAACTCCAAAATATGCATTTATAACACCTGGAATGCTGTGAGAGATACCCAGAGCAGCTCCCCCCGGGGCCCAGGCAAGGGCTGAATTCAGGTGAGCAAGTACATCCAGGGGCTGCCCGGGCTACAGCAGCCAGCAGTACAGTGAGGCCCGGTCCTGTTTCATCTCTTTCTGAGGTTTTTGTATTTATTTGTACTTAGTTCTTTGTATTTCTCCTGTTGACCTTCAAAATGGGATTAGATTTCATTTTCCTACAAAACAAAACCTTAGTTATTTTATTTCTAGGAATCAACCATGCGTATTCCCAGCTGAAATGACTTCTCTCTGACTTATTCTGCATCTTGCTCCTTTACAGCACCATCAAACACCTCTGATAAAATACAGATCCCTCACCGGAAGGAAGGCAAACTTGGTATTTTGTGAAGAATGTTAACTTTGATGACATACCCATCTCCAAAATATCAGTAGGAAAAACCCCTACAGATCACTTTACAGTTTCAAAAGCTTGTTTCCTCAGCTCTTCCCCACCAGTTTCCTTTTTGGTGACATTCAGCAGTGACACCAAACAAGCACAGAAAACAAATGGAAGAAGAAATGCTGATAGTCAGCAGCAGACCACCTACCAAAACACACTTTAAATGTAGGTCTAAGGTCTCTAAGGGCAAGTTCAAGGTGTAAGTGGAGACACACAGAAATACTACCAGTTGGTAGTTTGGGCATTTCCTCTGAGTTTCCTCTTCATTTTTTTCCTCTCTCACCTAAATAAGAGAAAAAAAAACCCCAGACAAATGAGACCTTTCAGGCAGAGTGGTTGGTCTTTAAGGAAGCATTTTATTCTGCCTGTATAATAACCTGTTGGGAAAAATATGAGCTTTTAAGCAAATGTCACCACGCTGTTGCAGTTTTTCTACCACTGTGAGAAATAACAGGCACATCTGTAAGGCTCCTGCAGTTCACCCTGTGCAAGGGTCATTGACCACTTACCTCTGCAGGGGTCACTGGGAATAATGACGGTGGAAAATGTGGAGGGAGCAGGATAGATAAATACTTCTCGTTTCCTTAGCAAAGAAACCCTCAAAACAAAGCTATAAAAATAGTTTGCCTCTGAATTAGGAGAATTTAAATTAACTATTTCACGTCTGCTTTTGGTTCAACATTCATCCATCTGAATTTGAATATGTATAGGGTAATTAAAGGTAGCTGAAGCTTAAAAATAAATGCCTATATAAGAGAACACAACCTATACTGTTGTATACTGAAACACATTAAAAAACAGTGTTTTGCTTTAAATCTGCTTGGTGTTGACTTCAGTTCAGCCTTATACTCGTTAGATTATTAAATGCATGGGGAAATATATTCTTTGCTTTTTAAAGAATGTATTATTAATCAGGAAGGCATAAGTTTATCAGACTCACTGCCAGTACCAACACAAGAACATTATAACAGAATCAGTGCTCAACAGAGCCTCAAAAATAAAGATGGAGTTCAAAGTTTTGCACATGTCCTAGAGTTGCTAAGACATCTCCAGAAAGAGGAGTACACCTTATAAATAGCACAGGAAATTTTAAACCCATTTCTCTTTTTTTTTCCCTTAACTTTCCTGTGGGCAACAGAAAACTCCTAACACAGGCAATGAAATGTAGTTTTTCTGCCTGAGTCATGAGTCATCCCCTCAGTTTCTACCTGATCCAATGCCCAGTGGAATCTTGGAAAGGGTCAAATAATCAATATGAAATTTAAATTGTATTCATGAAAGTAGGTATTTTTTCTCCATTCTCCTACCTCCTCAAAATATAACAACACCAAGTGAGAAAGGCTCAATTTGAAAGTTAATTATTACAAAATTATAATTGGACATAATAAGTTTGCTACAAGTTTCAGCAGAAAGAGAAAGGAGAGCAGTATCAGAGGTTATCAAATTCAATAAAAAATCCAGCTCATGCTTCCCACAAAAATCTCATTTAATTTATCCAAGATTTTTTTTTTTTAAAAATCACATAATAGCATTTCACATATTATGTTAAATACCATCATTTCTATCTGAAATATTCATCATTATTATGCTTTTCAGAAGTGAATTACAAAGTCTTCTGCACTCATCTTCCCAAAATCTGATTCTAAGTGCTTGCAAGTTTAATCCCTTAGGAAGCAAAAGTAGCCCCAAGTGTCTCAGGATCAATAGAAACTAGACAACAAAGCTTGACAGAGTGTATTAAATTGTCAATAAAGTCAATAATTTTTTTCCCACTGTAGATCTAGCTATCACCAGCTTATGAATTTTGCTAGTGCAGGTCTAGTGAAGAAAATCTAGGTCTTTATTGCCAAATCAGTTATGAGTTGTTCTACTCTGCTGCCAGTATGATGTGAGTATAAACACCATGCCCTTCATGGTATCATCCACAAAGAATTCCACTTTAAAATTAAGGCTGCTTTTGAGTTTGACCAAAGAAGTGAAAATTCCCTATTAAAACACAGTGATGGCAGCATGGTCAGGCTTTGCACCGAGAAGCTGAGAACTAACAATAGATTCCTGATCAGATCTCCAGGGCTGAGTGTCCATGGTTATTGTGGTGGCCTGGCCCTCGCTGGCTGCCAGACTTCCAGCCATCATCACTTGCTCTCAGAGGGACAGGGGAGAAAATCAGAAAAGCAGGAACTAGAAAGCTTAGGCTAAAGTCAGAGAGTTAAGTTTTCATTCACTGATGAAACAGACTTAACTTGAAAATTCTTATTTGTCACCAATGAAAACGAATGCTTAATTATATTATTATGCATTATTATAAGATGGTCAGGGACAGCCAACCTGATGACCTCAGGTATGCTGAAGCACCAGGGCCAGGCAGTGCACATCTGCCCAGGAGCTAATTTACCCATCATTCTCAAGTGAATTTAACTTCCACAGTAGCACTGCTAGGCTGTCAATAAAAAAATATCTTGGGCTAAGAGTCAAACCCCAATACATTAACCATATCAAAGGAAGAATGAAACCTGCAGCATTTGATTGACCTTCAATGCCCTGAGAAGATTACAAATTTCCCAAGATTAAGGAGTTCCCAAAATACAAAGCAAAGGACTGATTTTTATGGATCAAATGTTAAATAGGCCTGTAAAATTGGAGTTCTTAGATTGCACATGAAAGAAGGGAAAAAAAACCCTACCCCAACCCTCAAATGCAATTTTAGATCCTTCTTTGAAAATCTGGTTTAAAAAGAGAGGAATGGATACAATCTTCCCCTCACCTGGAGATTTCAATGAATTAAAATCATTTCAAGTCTGTGAAGAAAGCCCTACCACATTCCCTGTCAAATAACATTTTCTTTCATTTTTTATTCTCATTACTACTTCAGAGGAGTCTAAATAACTGCAAATAAGGAAATTAAAGTTGCAATTCAAACACTAAGCTCTGGAGTCCCGTGTTGCCTTCAAACAGCTGTATGAAACAGAAACTTTATGCTTAATGCTCTCCAATACATATAAGCCATTTATTTGCATATCCTTTGGCTGCTAAAGCAATAATTTGCATTTCTATTAGCAGATGGGCCTGATTCTTGCCTTCCCCTGATACAGATGAGCAGTGTGGACCCTGACTTTCTGGATGGCTCATGCTTAGCCGATGAAAACTCTTGACTTCCCTCTCTGTAACACTGCCCTTCCTGAATCCAGCCAAAGGTACTAAGCAGCCCCACGCCCTCTGAAGTCTGCATTATTGATATCTGCCTCTCATTAGGATGCTTTGCAAAAACAATTAAGATCAAATGTTGCCCGAGTCTGCTGCAAAGAGGAGCTCTCTGGGTTTTTTACTCCTATTTTTAGAACATTCTGTTTCTAATGCCATGACAGCTGTGTACAGATATAGAGAAACACCTTGAAGCATTAATAAACAGAAGCAACAGAAAACAAAAGCTGTCGCATTTCCTGTGGCCATTTGAGGGTGAAATTGCATGTGTGAAAATACTGCAGTTATGTAATACAGTGATATGTCCATGTTCCAAAGCAAACACATTAAAAGCAGATTATGCAGTACATATTTGTTACCCATTTTAAATTACTACCGGAAGCCAAAGAAAGATTTATTTGATACTCTCATGGGTTTATCATTCACAATGGAGCAGCTAGTTTGCTTTAAATTTAAGTGTTTTTCCCCCCAACAGTTTCATCTACCTGGTCACCAAGCTGAAAGAGAATAGAGTAGCACAGAGAGTGCAAGGAACTGATCTTTAATTACATAAATGGACTTATCATCTGGCTATAGCTGATATTTCCAAGTCCTTTTAGACTGTGGGCTAGGAGCATACATCCAACATCCTGCCACTTCTTCTACAGAAGTTAGAACAACGCACTGCGGTGTCATGTAGCTGCTGGAAGTGCAACAATGCAGCCACCAGTTTGTATTTGGTAGGTCAGGATTACCCACAAGTTTAAAACCTTACTGTTCTAAGAGGCAAAGTCTCTCCAATCCCACTGTAAATAAGAATGTTTAAGAAACCCAGCTCCTCCAACCTGCTTCTAGCTTCATAGTATTAACTTCTTTAGATCACAAAGGGTTGTCTGTAGATTATTGTGGATTAAAAATATAACCACAGGCCTGCATATTGATCTCAAGTTTGATGGTATCAGGAAGTTGATGGTCTTCTTATCCATCCCTGTGGTCATCACGATGCACTTACTCGACTACCTCCAAGAGATATTCTCCTTCAGCCTGAGGAAACTACTTTAGAAAGTCAGTGACAGGGAGAGCAGCTGCCTTCCATACAAGTCAAAGTGGTTCAATTTTGAAGTGATTAGAACTGTATCAGTCTTCAGAGCCAAATATTTGCAGCCTCTGTGTAACACAGAAGCCCTGATGAAAGGCTCACTCAGAAGGTGCCCATAAAACCTTCATTCCCCAGCACTGCAAAATTCCACCTGAGTAAAATCTCACTCACTTTCCAAAGCAAGGAAAATATTTTAGTGGTGGTGCCTGGGACAAGGTGAGGATACACAGTACCAGGAAGGATTCTGCACTTACAGATGCTGAGCCAAGAGACAGAAGTTCAGAATGGAACATGCTTCTACAAACTGAAAATATGCTTGGCTGAGGTAGGCTTCGGTCAACAACTTCCATCCTCCAAAGGCAAAAGTAAAGAACAGTTCAGGCCATTCTCCTCTCCAACTCCTTTCTGGGTTCACTCCTCCCCAGTTTGTACAAAGAGAGGAAGTGTCTCATACAGATCAAGGACATAGGAGCTTTTTTCCCCTGTTGCAATTAGTCAAAAAATGTGAAAGAAAAATACGCACTCTGCATCTTGTGTAAATCTGCCATTTTAAACCACATTCTGAGTTTATCTGTTCTCAGAGGTACTTACTTCCTAAATTTTACTTTTATTTCTCAGGTCAAAACAAGAAAACTTCCCCCTGAACAGTCTATCAGAGAGGAACAAACAACACTGTTTGCCATCTGCCACATACTTTATATCCTGTCCTATAATCTTATTTACATAGGCTTAAAGAATCCTTTGAGAAGGCTGAGAAATCTACATTTATGCATCCTAGCAGGATTCTGCACTGGTAAATAACCTAGTGCTCTTGGGTTAGTGGATCAAAATTACTTGGTACTACTGAGGGTCTGCACTCACTTGTACTAAAGGAACATAAGCACATTTCCATTAGGTTAGAAATACAAATTAACAAATAGATTGCCCCATAGGCTTGCATTAGGAGCTTCATTTTAGGAGCATTAACAGACTATGTGGCTGAAGATATCATATGGTGTGTGTGCTATGAACACACCCTTACATCCCTGGATTATGGTTTCTAGCAATAAAATATTTTAATATGCAACGGTGGCCAAAAAAGAAACTTATTAATGCCATCAAAGCTAAGGGACCCTATCAGCATTTTAAGAGAAACCTTATTAAGATGAAATTCTTTATTTCAGCTCATTGTGAAGTTATCTGACGTTTCAGTGTCACATCTAATACTCTGATCACATGATACACTGTACACAGATTTCAGTGAGTGCAAAGATGGGCTTCTATGCATCAGTTTTCTACTGGATTTATCATTCTAAGAAGCTCTGCTGTTAACCTGCCTTTGGATTTATGTGTCTTTTCTCTGCTTTTGATCAAATCTATGATAATTTTTATAAGATGAAATAGAGAGAGAGGTTGGAAAAATAGCTCATCTGAATGCAAATGAGCTCTTTCTCCCCCCCACATATCTCTCAAGGCTTATCTTTTTATTACTCTCACAGAAAGCAGGACAGTCTGGTTAGAGCCAGGGGCTAAATCAGAAATGACTTGACAATCCACCGATAACATGGCATTTTTAGAATATATTCTCTACTCTAAGCTCCAGTGACTAAGGGTGAATCATAAAATTGTACAAGTAGATCAGCTTTGGATCTGTTTTTTACATGAAGACTTATGAAAATTTAAGTGTACTTTATCACCTGGAACGAACTTTTATCTTGAGCATCTACAACACACTACAGTCATAGGCCAGAAATACAACTGCAAGGGAATATAAATGAAAAAGACCTTTTGCTTACTAGATTGGGGGGAGTTTGGCTTGCTTTAATAATTTGAGCTCTGCTGTAGTGCCAGTGATGCAGTATTAACAGCTGGGTTTCCCAAGAGCCCTATGATGTTTACTCAGGCTCCCAGAGGAAGTGTAAGTGAAGAGCTAAATCAATGTGTCACACACCATAAAGCTGGGGGTGCACATAGGCACACACACACACAAAAGCCTTCCAAAGCACTGGCCTTCTGCCCCACCTCCAAACCCTAAAGGAACTCCCAGACAGGGCACCACAAGGAGCTGATGGTTGCAGGCCTTGTCTCTTTGAAGGCTACACCAAGTTGTTAATAATTCCACCTAAAATGCATTCTGCACCTACTGTTAAACTGATGGCTGTTACCTGATAGCTCTGGAGCTCTGCTGCTACAAAACAGCGCCCACTTTACTACAAAGTGCACTGATCTTACAGTTAGCTTCAAAACAATACATGGGCTCGCTTCTTTTCAAAGCCTGTCCAATTTTTAATTAGAAATAGAAAAATAACCACTCTTCACATGCATCATTGCTGTTAAGCCTTGTCTATGCTTTCAGCTTTTCTTATTTAACTTGCAGGATAATGGAGCATTGAAATGGGATTTCAGGCAGGTGGCAGACAAGGTGTGGCAAGGTGTGTGTTGTTTGAGAACCCTCCATATCAGCAGACAATTTGCTGAAGCTGGATTTTTTTTTTTTTTTTTTCCCCAAGCAAAATAACCATTTAGTGTTTTTCTCTTCCCTGGTGTTTCCAGTGAGAACACTATTAGCTTTGTAACTATAGAGTTACTGGCTATTTGCATATATACATTTAGCAACCTATGTAATTTTTAGGACACACTGCTGCAGCAGTGTTTTATTTGAAAAGATATTTTAATGAAATACTTGCTTTATGAAGGAGAAGTGTTTCAAATCACAATTTTTCCCTCCTCTATGCTTACTAAACAGCATTGATTTTCTATTGTATGGGTAAGTGGTTAAATTGAATGTGTTCACAGATTTGTTGTTATTGCTGAATATATCTTCTGCTATACTGCCAATTATCAGAGAAAAAGAATCAAAAGATGTTGTTAAGAAAAGTAAACATTATTCCTTCTTGACCCTTGAGTGCTAAGGTTACTCTTCATCTCCTCTTTTATTCCTCAGTTTCAGAACAGAGCAAACCTGCTCCTGTTATGTCTAATCCAACTCCAAGCACCATTTTTTTTCCCATTAGTTCTCAAAACTTACACCTCTTTCAGTTGTGAAGTTTTATTCACCTGTAGGTTTTGTTTGTTTGTTTCCCTTCAGCCCTAGGTAGCAAATGTTACTTCATGTGAAATGTAAATCAGACAAGATACAGTGCACCAGCTGGGGGGGGAGGTTGGGGTTTCTTTTCCTTTTCTGGATGGTTAGCATGGTTAACAGCAATTCCCTTACTTCTCCCACACAAAAACCAGCACAAGCTTCCCAAAATGCAGTTTTTGAAAAGGCATGCATGTTAGACCATAATTACATGTAGACCAGTGGAATTGCTTCACTAAAGGGGAAGATTAAAGGAGACTAACTAACCAATAGGTTAGCAAAAGGTGAGCATTAATGGATCGATAGATCAGCTTAAGTGCCAAATGTCCAGGGTAGCTTTCAAGGGTGATAATGGGTTTTAGTACCACTGTAGGGACAGATTTTAATTGTGCACTATAACAGCCCTGTTTCAGCCATTATATGACTGAATTATTGCTATTTCTGTAACAACTTGGATGTAAAACTTGACTCTGGGCTGAATTGTGTCACTTAAGGGAATTCAGGAGGAAATTATTTTGCACATTTAACAATATTAAATGTATTTTGCATTCCTGATGTCACCATTTGCCAACCTTAAACAAATTCTGTGCCAAGCTTGTTGTACAAACCCAGGCACTGATGTAACCTGTGCTAGTATCTTCCAGAGGAGGAGAGAACCAGAAGGAAGCTTCAGTGTGTGTCCTAAGAGGTCTAGATCCATATGTTGAGTAAAGACAACAACTTATGAGAGAGCAGAGAACAAATGAATCAAGGAAATAATTAGGAAGAGAGGTAGGCTGACAAAAACATTTTTGCATAACTCGAGTTATGCCTGGTTATGCCTCCGCAAATCCGTATGCAGATAGAGTAATTCTGTGAACAAATCCAAACTTCTCCCTGCCCTTCCCAAGTAAATTAGTAGATCTAAAGTTTAGAACAAATAAGACAGAAACCTCCCAAGGCTTAATGGCTTCATTTGTCATACAGTGACTATAGCCCTGATACACAAAGTTCCTTAATCAATATTTACTTCTTGTATTTCTGTTTTAAAATTAGAATGCAAGTGCCATATCCATAAGGCAATGTTTCTGAAACCTAAGAGCTAAGATTCTCATCCCAATTAAAATGCAGCAAGCAGATTGGTTTTAACACTCAGTGGCATTCTTTTTATGGACTCCTATTCCTTCATAGACCACAGAGTTATAAATAATCCATGCATAGAGCAATTAGGCCTTTTTCTTGTTTTATGGGTTACAGACTCTGTGCCTGTACAAGTGTCATAAAATATTCTAAAGCACTACAATGCAACAAAACACATTTAAATCCCTGCATTAAGAGTAATTGAATAATTTTGGTGTGTAATTGCTCTTCTTCTGTCATATGGTTACAGTCTTTTGAGTGAATCACACAATTACTGAGTGAGTCCTGACCAAAGAATGACTGCTACCCAAAGTCATTTTAGAAAAGGGCATCTTTAGCACCTGTAAATGTTTGAATCTGATGATGAAGTGGGACACTGATAAATTAGAGGACCTGCAATTTTCACACAAACAAATCAGAACTGAAACAACAGCAAGTGACTTCCACACTTTTTATGGTAGAGAAGCAATAGCTTTGACTTATTTTGAAGGACTGATCTCGTGTGCTTATAGGCTCCTGTGAATGACAAGGGGGAGTTGAGTGTCTGAAACCAGAGGGAAAACCCTGCTTCAGTGGCCTCACACCAAGACTCACGTGGCTCTTCTATTCTGTGCAGAACTTAAAATAAAACTGAGGCAGAGGGGAAGCTACAGAAAAGAGATGCACACTTGGCTTTGCCTTTATTATTTGAAGCTAAAATTTCTACTGTGCTTTCTCTGCTCTTGCAGAAATGTTGTTTGTAATCTTTATACTTTAAGCATACAGTGGGTTACACGGAATTATATAGTATGTGTAGAGATGCTTTAGGAGACTTTGCAGCAAGAACTGAAATCTTGGCCCTCCTCTATGCAGAAAAGATTCAATATAGCCTGGGGAATTATATTCAAGGACAGAAATAGAGTGAGAAAAATCTTTCTTAATAATTTTCCAAAATAAATTTAGACTGTGAAAGACTGGGAAGAATATTAATCTGTTTGATTCATACACTCTCTCTTTTAAGACAAATTAATTATGCAACAGAAGCATTTAGCATAAAAATACAAGCTTTGAAATGTGAGTGCTAAGTGTAGTACAGGGAAATGAAACTGATAGAAGGAGATTGAAAGAGGCTAATTAGAAAATGTCTGGAAGAGCATAACCATTTGACAAAAAGTACATAAGATAAAGCACTGTGGGCTTTAGCAGATTATTAATGGTCTGCAAGATTTAGTATCCAATCACCTCTGAGATCAGCTTTTTTTCCCACCCAATTTAGTCTCAACTACAAAAATGCAAAACAGCAAATGCAACTGTTGCTTGTAATGAGGTCACAAGCTAATTGTGTTGTTATTTCAAATTTTAGAGTAATAGGCCAAGGAATATAATGCCTTAAAATAAACACTTGCTCAACATGCTAAATCTATAAACTGGGAAACTGTGACCACATCCTTATCTTTCTTAGTTTTTCATAAAACTTGAGCATAAATCTTTGTTCTGTGCATCTCAATCCCACTGAAGGTATTAATGCTCTGGGAGGAATTCCCTTTAGCAGGTGTAAGCAGATTCCATTACTGCAATGATTTTTTTCCCCAAGGAAAAGTAGAATAGGTAATGCCTCACTCCAGCAGTCACTCATTTAATCACGTGGTTGAGGAGTACTACTTCTCTCTGTGTGCAAGGTTCTGAAACCAGACCCATGAGAAGAGCAACTTGAGACCTCACTACCAATTTTCAGTGGAATTAATGTAACTGCAAAGCCTTTAGAAATTATGCAGCAATTTTATGCAAAACTAGAAGATATAAAATCATTACTTTCTCCATTGAAAGGAAACTGTATTTTGAATATTTGGGGGTAGATTAAAAAGCTGAGTTCTGCGTCCCGTGACCCCATATTTTCCCTATTAATCAATTTTAATGAGCAGGACGATATTATTGACACTGCATTGAAACAGGGAGTCAAGTGGAAGTGGATGTAAATTACAGACCTATTGAATAAATCTACAGAGCTCTGCTACTGCTGTGAGCCAGATCTTCTGATTTACCTGAGAGCCTTACATTCCAGAAAATTAACAGAAGTGTGTTCTCTCAACTTTTCAAGCCCGCGGCCTTATTGTGGATCACGACACAGCATTTGCTATTCTGCGTTAATAATCACACTCTGGGCTTAGCACAGAATTACAATAATCTAGCAAGAATCCCAGATGCAGTTGGATACAATGCACAGATGCATTCATGTTAATTATTCAGAAGTAAATAAAAAAGCAAAGTTTAATGAAAGCTTGTGTTGTACATACTGAAACAGTGGCAGGGTGCTGCTGGGAATATCAAAATGTTTCTGGAACTGCAGCCCTACATCTGTGAGAACTCTGAAGTGCATGGGTCTTATTTGTCTATGGAAGTACATTCACAAAACCCCACTTTGCTAGAACAGTCATAGAAAGAGGTTCTACGTAGCAGCAATGTAATGTTCATTTGAAGAAATGCCTGAAACATTTGGGCACTTCATGAAAGAACTAAGGGGAGCACACAGCGTCATTCAAGTAGTTTTGCAAAGCGACTCAAAGGTTGCAGTTCTTTCAAAAAAGGACTGGTTTCAGAATGTGACCAAGAAAAAATATCATTTGTCCTGCTTGTTTCAAAAATCTGCAGTAGCACACCGGGGTATCAGACCCACACTGTGCTGTGTCATAACCTTGAAAACAGAAACCAGATACCAGCACTGGAACTACTGGTGGTTTGCTGGTCACGGACAGTGTTAGAAGTAATTTAAAGCACAAATGGCTGCTGGGAAGAAGAATGGAAGGCAAGGATGATAAAAGACAGGGGTGTTTCTTGTGAGAAGTCCAAGAGCTGTCTACTACTGCTGCAGCAACCTCAAGTTAATCAAGTTCTACAAGCTCTGGTTTGTCTGGAAGATGGAATGAATTCATGTCCAACAACGCAAAACTTCCCGAGGAGTTCTTAATAAAACAATGAGGATTTTGTACAAAAATAAACAACAGAATGTACTACTTTTTGAGCTAAATATTGAATTATGGCTTATATTCAGAGTGCTTTTCAAAAATTCAAGATCTGTTTTGAAAACAGAAAAGAAACTACTGGTACGTGGTATTCACAACAAGTAGATAAAGTGGCAGCAACGTTATACGCACATTTGCTATTAAAAAAGGGAATGATGAAATTTTGTTTCAACCCTTCTTTAAGGTTCTTTTTGCAGGGTGAGTTAGATCCCTAGTGCCTGCAATATTAGTGGGAGGGAGAGAGGGAAGCTGCAATGCTCGTGAATGATTAGGATTCTTTTTGGAAATGTCGCCATCTGCGTTAATAAAATGTACATACTTCTGTTTTGCTTAGAAACCCTGCAAATGGCATTCATGTGGGCATATTCCATGGCTGGGGCTCTGTAAGGTATAAAATAGTTGGCAAAATACTGATGCTCAGTGCCATTCATCAGAGGATCCAAACACGCATTAGCTCTTCAAATTAACTGGTGCTGGGCATCTTGCTTAAAAATTCCACAGCAACAGTTTCTGTATGAGCTCTGCCTGTGAAAAAGTTTGCAGAATCATATCCCTTGCTTTTCATAACTCAATAAGAGTCCTGCAGAGAATCAGGTATGAATGGTCTTATGTTAATAATCACATTCAGCTTTACCTTTGAGACCTGTTGCTCTGGAATTTAAAATTAACCTGTAAGTATTTGTTAGGGAAAAAAAAGTTATGCATTACCTTATGGATGTTTCCCACTGAAATGTATCTTTGTTCCTTAACTATTTAAATTTACGTCACTTAGGTTCTGTTTTTCTTCTTGGATTTTATGTGTGTGTGTTTTAGTGGTTACAGGGCTATTAAATTGTGAAATAGCTGTGATCTCAATTTTCCTTTTTTGATCTCATCCATGGAGATAACAAAATTCGGGTCAGCACTACTAAAAGAACATTGATCCTGCTGAGATCCTGAATCCAGGCTCTCCAGCTCCATCTTCTGGTACGAAAGTAGCTAAGAAAACAGTACTCCCACCGCTAATTTTGCCAGCAATAGTGCCTTGAATATATAACAGGATTCTTGCAAAAATGAGATTATTATTCATAATGTATGACAAGATCTGGGCTGGTAGTTACTTTACTGAAAGACAATAATTTTCTCTCCTCAATTCTGACATTTTTTCCCATTTCTTCTCATCCCCAATATATATTGTAATTAGTCTCAAAGATGCTTCAATCTACAGGGACAAGATAAAAATAATTTTGGAATTATATTCAAAATTGAAACAGACTCCAAATAAATATTAAAATCTTCTGGGATTCACTTACTACAGATGCCATGTAACATGCACAAGAGTTTAAACACATTGTTCCAATCTGCACCAGAATGACAGAACCAACTCAAAACCTAGTCTTTGACTCCTTAGAATTTAAAATTTCACAGAATTTCTATGGGTATAGCCACATAACTCATATTGTAATGAACACTAAGAACAAAACTCTAGAAACCTTATTCTTGCTTCCCTCTGGGAAATTGGATATGTAAGTGCTGAATATTCTAAATTATTCCAGTGCTAAAACAATTCAGTGTTAGGCAAAATTAAAACAAAAACACCAGAAAAGGCAAATCATGCTGCTAAATCTGGTTCAAACCCACCTTGTTAAAGCAATGTGTTACTTATGCTCTTTTTAAGATTAGGAAGTGCTTTCAGCTGCTGCTGTTCACACTAATACTGCTTGAAGCACTTGAGCTCAAAAAAACCCACAAAGGAGATTGCCCTCAATGCACAAACAGCTCCACCGTGTGTGGCTTTCTGACACAAAATCAAAGGAAATATTAATCCCCAGGTTTTTCAGCACCTGGAAATTTGAGTCCTTAAAAATTGCAATCTTGGAGATTAACTTAGAAATTTAGACTTCTGCTAGTCGTTTTAGTTCTTTGTGATATTTAAACGTACTTGTAACAGGCACCAGCACTGCCATATTCCACTATTGCTGCAGCTCCATATATTTCTAATATTTTAAATTACTCATACCAGGCACAAGCATCACAATACTCCAGTATCACTGCTGCTGCCAACTTAGTTTTAGCAAGTTGGTTATGCTGTCAAAGCACTGACCTGTGTTGAGTTACACCCTTTGGTTGAGAGTCTTCCAAGATGTACAGGAAGAGACATCTGAGGCAAAGTTCACCCCATAGTTTCACCTTTTCTGTTCCTGCCCAAATCACTGTCAGGTGGGCTACAGAAACAGCTGCTAGACTGAAAGAGAAAAGGGGAGTGGCTCTCTTACCTGCCTCACTAAAATGATTTGTGCCTTGAGGTTTTTGAGTGAAAAACATCGTTGAGGATCACAAAGAACAGTGATTTCTAGATTTTTCCAGATAGATGTCCACATCTTCTTGATGGAGGGCATTTTTCTGCAATAAAAAGGGTGCAGAGTTCCGTAGTTTTAAAACAGTATTTGAAGGGGGGACAGGAGAGGAGAGTTGGTAATATTTTCTATTTGATTGAAGCTCCCATTATTTTTGAATTACAAAAAAATTACCGTTTTTTAGTTATGGCTCCTTACTGTGTTCCAATGGAAAAAGCTAGCACAGTAAACAATTTTCAATCAAAAAAAAAAAATATAACGAGGAAAAATTATGGAGGATAACAATAAAAGTACATTAAATAGTGGGTGAAGGCTTCAATAGAACTTAAAGGAAGACAACTTTTAAAAATTGTCTTCTAACATTTACCAAATGTGAAGCTTTTAAGTCCTACGAAGTTCTGTTGCTCCCTGCCTTCCTCTAGTTTACTGCACAGTGAATTATTTACATAAAACAGAATTTCTTCCATGGGAAAGGCTCACATGGTACTTCAAAGCCTGAATAAATCAGAGACTTCAGCTTGAATCTATTAAAAAATCATCCAAAAAAATCCTTTCAATGTCTGGATTATATTACCTTAGCTTTCTATCTGTCCAGCTGATCTATTCAGGTATCCACACCAGAAATGCTAGACAATGTCTCTCTATGAAGGTGTGATTTTTTTTTTCAAATTAAAAAATTTAAAAAAAAATCACAAATTCCGAATTTGTAATTGACTACAAATTAGATTAACTTTCCATACAAATTATAATACACCACACCTAAATCCTTGCTATAGCAGGATGCTCACTTCAGTCTGGATGTTTTCATCCTTGCACCCTTCAGAGCCAGCTTATTTCCTGTAAAGGGCTGGAAAGCCTTAGAAGAACTGGTTTTGGTTGAAGAACTGCTTACTTGTGGACCTATCCAGGTCAGGGATCTTAGCTCCCTCTTCTTTGAGGTTCAGTGTCCCATCACTTGTACTGCTGTAAGAAGAACAGAAGAAACACCTGCCTGTAGTGAGGAATGTTCTGGCAGGCAAAGTCCAAATTCTGTTCTTCAGGGAAAAAAAAAAAAAAGAAGAAGAAGAAATTAGTGCCTGTTCAAAACTTCATCCTTGACTACTGAAAGCATTGGAAGTGTATGTATATGTTTAAAAATGGAGTTATCCTAATTTAAAAACAACAAAAAAAAATTTGATTCCATCACCGTTTTGCTTTGCCCAGTCCTGAACTGGAGATTCAAACAGCTGAGAAAACATGGAATCTCCTGTATCTTCCTAAGGTAAGAATACAAATCACACTGAAAGGCATTCTGAGCAAAAAATGTCTTAGAGGAACACAGGAGATCTCAATTACTATCCAGCAAGGTGGTTAATAGGCATTTGGGTATTTCTTTAAAAAATATAAGACTGTTTTTATACAAAATTTTACTCGTATATTAACTATCACATATTTTGCGAATCAGAAAAGACCACAGAAAAGGAAAATCCCAATTTTTTCCTATATATGAACAAGGATAGTATTTCTGAAATGGGAATCCAGAGCCTCACCACATTAATATCACCACCTTTCTTCCTTTACTTTGATCAGGGAATTTGCCAGATCTGCTTCTCCTGGTTTCGTTCAGTTGGAACTTCTGTTTGTACGGTGATTGCTCTTCAACAGTTTGGGATTTAAACCAGTCCCTGAAGAGATAGCTGACAAAAAAGTGGTGTTACTTTTTAGATGCTTTCTAATTATTTCTACCCTCACCCAGTACCTGCAAACCTCTGATCTCCTTCACTGTGCTCCAAGCTCATTAAAATCAGAACACTAAATAAGAATATTCAAAATACTGCGTTTTGCATTGCTAAAGGCACCACTACAGGTACTTGACTCATCCTTCAGACTGCAAATAAATAAATAAATGAAGTCTAGGACAGGTCAAATAAAGACACTATGATTTGCTGCTGTTTTTATTTTTTTAAAGAAGACTTGGTAGATTTGGAATGGGCCCTTTATTAAGGAAGAGTTCCTAAGGGACTTGAATTACAGAAATTACTTAATACTTGGCAGTGAATCTAATTGCCTGCAGTTCTTTTTTTACAAATACAAACCAACATTTTCACTGCCACACGTGCTGGTTAGTAATATTGAGAGTGAAGAATACTGCACGGCTAATTTCTCCTCCAGCCTCCATTATTTTTATGTAGCTCAGCACTTTCTCATCCTTGCTGAGACTTGCTGCAAGTTTAGAATACCCTAATGGAGCTGAGAGAGTATTGCAACAGTGTTTATCTACTGTATCATTGGGGTTCTTGTTACTGTAATTTCACTGTTCTGAGCAACAATTCTCATTTTATGGGCAGGTAATTGAGCTCTATGACACATTAATTGATTTGCAGGGGAAATACATTAAAAGCTGGTTGGAAAAGCTGGTTATTTGGGATCTTCACTCTAATTGCCTTTCAGAGCTACCACTCTTGGACCACTGAAAGAGTTTGCTTTAGCTCGTGTCAGTGAAACTACAACTCAGTGTTTGTCCAAAGAATGTTCACATTCTAAGATGAAAGTGAGGTTACTGTGGTTTCACAAGTTATAAAGTCATAATTAAAGATTACTGCTGATTCTTAGATCAGGATCACTTCTTACCTCGAGGACTATTCAGTGGGAAGAGGTAAGGCAAAAGGCAAAATTCAAGAGTGTTGCTGATAAAGTGAGTTATGAGTAATACATGAAAATATTTACAAGGGTGATCCAGTCAGAGCTCATGTCTGCCTGTGATTCAGTGCTGCAGCTGGTAACACCCAGACTGCCAGTGATCCAATCACCCCTGAGGATCAAATTTTTTAAAGCAAGCATTGTTGTTTCAGGATCAGTGAGAGACAAAATTGATGGTACTCCCTCAGTTCAAACAGAACTATCCCAGAGATGAATTTGCCTTCATCTGGTCCTACTTTTACTATTCCTGTTTTAAAATTCCTATTTTTATCAGCTGCTCATAAAAGGCATTCTTACTCAAAGAAGTGCACGTTAGAAGTGTTCATTTGAATGAAAGAAATGATTAAGTGACATATTCCCTAAACTGATTTTGTAAAAGTTGTGAGGTTTTTTCCTTATAATCACATGGAAAAGTAGAATCTGCTAAGGAAATGGAAAAGGTTGGCTGAAAGGAGTCAGCTGATGGTAACCTGCCAACAACCTCCTGCTGCAGCTGACCTGCTGGAACTCCCAGGTAAGAGGACAAGTGCTTCACTTGCTATCAAGTCCATATAAATCACAAAAAAGGCAGAAGGACAAACATGATTCATAAAGGCAGCAGTCTGTGGCCAAAAGCAGCGGAGTCAGCAGCCAACGTTTCACTTCTGATGATAGCCCACTTGCAAAAGTTCCACTTGAGTACCTGCTGGAGAGCAGAGGTTGTTCTTCATTTATATGTCAAACCATAATAGCCATGCTTCTGTTGCTATTCAGAGAACAGGGATAAACTCTGGCGTTTGTTAGGTTTTAAATAGTTTCCAATTTCAGGCCAAATAGAAGGCAAAATGGAAAATATCACAGGTAATAGGACTTAAAAATAGAAATATGGAAGAACACAATGTTATACTCATGTTACCTATTGCTTTTTTTGGCGAAGTCTTTACAAACATATAAATACCTATCTTTTTCCCCCAATGAGG
>VWYO01006972.1:38287-59712 GCA_013400275.1 Rhadina sibilatrix | reverse complement strand
AAAAAAAAAAGGTAATCTTATAACCTGTAAGAAAAGCCATAAAACCAAAGCAAACCTGATTCCTGTAAACAGAAAATGTTCTTTAAAAATTCAGTTTGGGGAGCATAAATATTTAATTGCCTTGAGCATGTCTTAGAAGCTCAGATTTGCTCAAAATAGTGTCAAGAGCAAACAAAACTGCTAAACAATCTCTTTTAGTGAGGAACATCTTGTGAAAAAGAAGCATTTTCTTATAATCTTTCACTGTTTCATTTTATGTCTGAATCTTGTAATTCCGGCTCCTATCACAGCATCGGTGGGGGAGAGAGACAATGAACACTCCTTTTGTCATTTGACTGACTGCAAGGTTTTGGCATATACAATATTAATAAAAATAATTTATTCTCACAGGGTTTTGTTAGAATAACAAGGTAGTAGCTTTGTATATGTTTAAGAAGAACAAAAAGAAACATTTGAGGTACAAATCTTTCCTTATGAAGGACAAAACCTTCATTAAAAAAAGGTATATACATCCTGCTAAGTACCAGATATACATATCTATGTATCTCCAGTTTCCCAGTGCTTTGCTCTAAGTATTAGACAACTGACTACAAAATTTAGATTTATTAGATTACTTATTGACTGTTAAATGAATACTGATTGATAATATCTCTGGGGACTATTAGTTATTAAATATACATTGCCCAATCTTTAATAAATCAACTTTAATGAGAACAATTTCAAATCTAAAACTAAAACCAACTTCTAGGACACTTATTTTAAGCAATTGCACTAATAAATAGTAAGACCTTATATACAGCTAAATGACTAGCAACTAACTTATATAATCATAGTAACAGTAATATATGTGCATTGCAATTATAGGTGTTTTGACTTCAAGGGTTTCTGTAATCACAGAATCCAAGCATTATGTGCTAAATAACACAAAATAATTTGATAAAGTCTTTGTTTAAGAAAATATGCAGTGGGCATAACTAAGAGCTGAAATTAATGGCAAGTGGTAGCTTAAAAAGATAGAAACTTACTGCTGACATGTAGGAAGACACACAGTATATTCCTATAGTTAACACATGTTCATAGTATAGACATTACTTTCAATACATTTCAGATAAAAACTGACAAATGTGAAATGTTCTTCTATATAGGATTTTTTCAAGTGACCACTGTTCTACCTGACAACAGACTAGAAACTGTGCTGCCTCTCAGAAATATTGTTCTGTTTCTACCTGGAGTTTTAGAAAAATAATAGGACAAAAACAAGGCTTCCATTGCATTTCCTTTTTGTGGCTCTAAGTAATTGTTGCTATAATTATTAATAATTATTATTCTTCATTTATTTTAAATTACTTCCATCTGATTTGGGCAAAATCCTGGAAAAAGCAAACTAACTCGAGTATTTCAAGTCCCTCATTTTAAAATGTGATGTTCCAGAGAGTTCAGCTCTGTGCAGCCCCTCAGGGTTAATTTTCTTGTGTATTTTCTGAGTGCAGAAGAAATTTGTAAACTGTTTTAGTTGGGTTGAATTGGACATATGAGAACCATAGTCACCCCTCAGAATCTACGCTCATATTCTCAGCAATGATAATTTGATTTTTCTGCACAGGCTATTCCCATTCTAGCAGCAGCAAACCAGTTGAAATGGTGAATCACTTTGTGCTGCTCCCCAGGCACAGCTAATCGTGGTAATCTAATCTGCTGAAATGAACCCTCCTGCTGCAGTTCCACAGACAATTAACCCTTGTATTGCAGTGGGTTGTGCAAATCAGATCTCAGCCCATCACCCTCATCTCCTGCACGCTCTGCACGTTGCTCCAGCACCCATAATTGCTCATAACGAGTCTTCTTTTCCATGATTACTCCTGAGATTTGAATCATGTCTGGGTAAAATTCCGAGGAAAACAGACCCCCCCCAAATCCATCCATCATCTCAACACATCCCAAAGTCATTTCCAGGTCAGCTCCATAGGTGTGCCAGGGAAGCAGCCCCATTTTCTGATTTGCAAGGACACGCTGGGATGTGAGGGTGTTTTCCTAGAGCAGTGTGACATGGCTGAGGACAAAATCCTCTCCCCACAGCTGCTTTAGCAGTGTCTTTAGCAATGTCTTGACATTGCTTGTGCTTCATGGCCTATTAGGTGGCACTTCAGAAAACATAATAGAATTGACCACGAGACACTGTTAAATTTCTTGACAATTAGTTTTGACTTTCTCAGGACTTAGCTGACTAAAAATTCCCTGCCCTGTGTCTACTACTCATGTCTTTGTCCAAGACAGTAAGAAATAAGAAAAGTAGATTTCTTCCAGGTCAAAGTTTGTACCATATCCGGGTCTCTCAGATCCCTGCTTTGGAGAAGGATCTAAATTCTAAATTCTGTATTTGTTTACAGAAATAGCTGAACTGAAAAGCAATAGGTAATACAATCCCCTTGAATAGCCTATGTTTTTTCCTCTGGTGAGTTTTCTTGACACTGGGCCAAGTTAGCAGAATCATGAGAGAAAGAGAATTTCCCTGAAAAGGCATAACAGAGATAACAGAGAGCAGAACAAGACACCAAAGAAAGGAAGGCTCTGGAAAAAGGTATAAAAGACACGGTTTATGATATATAGTGAAATGAATATTTATCATCCTTGGTGGTCAAGAGACATCCTGATGAGCTGAATTACAGATGGCCATAGAGCATCCAGGCCAAGGGATGGGATGTGGGAATCTCCTTGAGTATCTGTGTGATCCTCAGGTATTGATTTATCACACAAGTAGATATAAAGCTGACAGGAGCTATACAGAGTTTGAGATTTTATGACAGATACATGAACCCAGAGACACATTCGAGACCATGGACTGCTTACAAATAGCTCACAAGAAATAACTCTAAAATTAGCTTCCACAAATTCTATGGCAAAAATCCTTTAACTCATGTTCTTCCGTACATTAGACAGATTTTTTTTTCTTTTGAACTAGTCCTATTTAAAAAGTGAATTTCTTTAATGTTAAAAGGATATTTTGCAGGGTAAAATCTACTTCTTGGTTAAATTAGCAAGGCTCATGGAGTCAGGTTTTTTAAAAATGTGTTTAAAACCTATCAGATGTTCTTTACAGATAATAATCATCTAACCACAGACTAAGTTCATTTAAACTCCTGAAGGGTAATCATGTAACTTCCTTGCACTACTACACTGCACTGACAACATTTTCATTCAGTACAAGATACAAAGTTACAAAATTAATATAGACCAAGCCCTGCCTTCAGCAGCAAGGGGGAGTTTAGGAAGCAGTGGTTGTTAGAAGCACATGGAGGAGCCCCTTGCATTACAGCTTAGAGGAGCTGTGATGCACTACTCTAAGGCATATCTAGAAATGGATGGAAAAAACACAAATTGCATTTCAACAACCATTTCCTGTGTTGCACTTTCATAGGCCAATGCCATGATTAGCTCTGCCACGCTTTGAGTGACTTCAAAGTCATCGTTAGTTAACAGTAAATAACCAGAATACTGCTTAAAATACAAAATGGTTATCAACATATTCCAAATGTTTTTAAGGTAAGGGATTATTTGAAGATCACGGGATAATGGCTGAGTCCCTTGGTGATTTTTCCATCTGACAGTGCAGTCCCATGCTTTGTGGTCTGACACATAACTGAGCTTCATGCTGCATTATCAACACTTTGGGACAGCAAAAATATTAAAACAGTCTGAATACATTGATGTGCAGGTTCCTGCCTCACAGTCCATTCAGTCATTCCTTTAAATTAGAAGCATTCACCATTCTGCCATATACAGGGGGGAGTTTATGTTGTCTTGCTGAGAGGTTGAAGAAATCTCTCTCTCTGCAGGGAGCAATGGATTGCAAACAGACATACAGAAAAGCTCAGATATTTGGGAAAATCAGAAACTTTGGTTGTCTCACTGCATTTAGCCTGAGACAGAGATGAGAAGTCCAAACTCTCTAGCAATTACCAAGCTAAAAGGAAGAAGTAATGAGACAAGAAATAGAACCAATGCAACAGCATCTTAACCTATTCTATCCAAGTGTTATCACTTTTCCATCACATTATTCTGTGTTAAACTCGAGTATTAAGCTGACCTTTTGGATACCAAAGGATAAAAATGCATTAAAACTTCTTGTCTTTCAATCATGAAGACACATCCAGTTACTTGTCTTTCATCAGGGACAGTTGCTTAAGCCTTATGTTGAAAATTTTCCTGCCAAACTCGAGCAACACACTTTCCCCTTCAATCCTCTGTTATTTGTTCTCCCCAAAGACCCAAGAGCCGGGATCAAATGAAGCTTTTCTAATGCTCTTTGCTGCACGGCTCGTGACTTAGAAAGGATAACAGCGGAGCTTATATGACATTAACCTTAACTGGAATTTACACGGGAGGAATTACATCCCAACAACAGGGTTTGGTTTTCTAAATCTGATCTAGCAGAGCAAGTGCTACAGTTGCTGTCTTCAGTCATCAAGCTCAAAGCGCAACAATCACAAGTATCTGGAGCAATAAGTCACAATCTGTGGGTCTGGGGAGAAAAAAAGAGCAAAAATATGCAGTAGTACCAACACAGAGCAACTGCACAACTCCCAGGAAGACCTTTAAGAGCCCTCAGACTGCAATTAGACTCCCCCCACACCCTGCAAGAAGTCTGTGGATGGAAAGTGTTCTGCATACTGTGTGTAAAGACCAATTTCATTTGTGAGGAGGTCTGTAACATCTGAGTCCCAAATAAGCTACAATTATGGCATAAGGTGTTATTTTCTTTATGGCATTAAATTAAGAAACGTTCTGACATAATTCCATATTTAAATATGGAATGGTAAAACCATATCTGGCCTGGAGGACACTAAATATTCACAGGAATATGAACAAATCTTACAGGCAGGTGTCCAGTACCACTGTAGCTGTATCCCCAAGAATCCCCCTAACACAGCTGAAAGGGAGTTCTTCACCTTGCCTGTTTGGCTGTGGGGATTACTTTAGTCTGTTCCCAGATCTGGACTCTGCTGTAAAAACACACAAAAAATTAGTCACCACTTCAGAGCTTGCAATCTGGAATTAAAGCCAAGAATTAATTAAGCATTAGGAAATAGAATGAAACAATAAGACAGCTGTGGTCACAATGTTGGGATGCAGTATCAAAAATAAGCCAGTTGAGCATTTGGACTGCTTCTTTTGCACATAACACCAGTGAGGAGCTACAAGAAAAGATATGAAGGAAGGTAATTAAATCAGTATGCAAAGATTTAGAAAGCTAATGGTGAAAACAGCATTTTTTTTTTATTTTTTTTTTGCAGCAATTAGTAAGTAGATGATGAAGTAAGGTATCACAGGTCTGTTGGCGATGGCACCAACATTTTAATGACAAATGAAGCAAAGCTATGCAACAAAAGTACCCAGGAAGAGTGGACAAGACCCTTTCTGATACCACGAGGAAGCAAATTTAAGAGAGCAAGGAGGAAAACGTGATTAACTAAATCCCTAGCAGAAAACCAGAAAAGCAATAGAGAGGAGGAGGCTACGTCCCCTGACACTGACTGGGCAGAATAAGCAAGTAGAAAACTTGACCTATACTCTCCCCACAGAGGGAGGAAAGATTGCACGAGGAAATTTTTCCTTGCAGAAAACGTGACCTTGTGTTTCCTTATGAGTAACTTTTCATTCATATTGGAATTGGTCAATTAACATTAAAAATGTAAAAGGAAAGGCTGTAAAATCTGCCTCTGGGATCATTCATTTTTAATTTTTTTTTTTTAATTGGACCAAACAAAAGCAAAAAGCAAACTCTGTCACACTCCCTGCTTTGAGGTGTGGAGCTGCATAAAAGCAGCTACCTCTTGGATTCAGAAACACAAATATAAATACAGGATCCTGTACAGAAACAAAGCAATATCTCATAGAGGCTGAGCCTGCAGGTCTTGTTTTTAATTCTGAAGGCAGTGAGCGTGTGCAGACATCAAGGTATTCCTCTCCACAACTAAGTTCACAACAAAAATAGAGGCACTGATTAAAGCTGAGACTTCAGAAGGTTCTTATGGGAGGTGGTCCTTTAAACCCCCTTCATTCTGACTTTCCACTAGAATGTCTCCAGAAATGAAAAGCAACTCCAGCTTTCATTATTTCTATGACTACTAATTTCAGAAACATCATTACTGCTTTTTGTCCAGACTCCACATCATTATAAGAGGTTCAGCAGCTAGACTGTGTTGTTATCTAATTGTGTTATGCTTCTTTATATCAGTAAAGATTGGACACTAGGAAAAAGTTCTTCACCAAAAGGGTTGCCTAAGCATTTTCTGGTGCAGAAACTTTTAAAAGCAATTTAAAGCATTTTTTAAAGCAGTGAAATTACCTGTGATGAGGTATGCAAATTTTATCCAGGTACAAAAGATCTGAAGTAAGTTTTAGGAATAAGTAACTCAGCACCCAAGCTCACAAAGGTCATTATATTTGTCAGAGAGTCTCAAGAAAACACTCTGGTAGTGTCAGAGTAACAAATTTGCTCTTTGAAACTTGAGGGGAAAAAAAGAGTTAATAATTCAGCCAGTTTTCTCCTTCCTATTTCTTGAATCTCATTATTTTCCTTTTGGGTTAAATGACAAACCCCTCATTTTTTTAGACTTTCAAAAAGCACTTCAAAGGGAATCCACAAATTTTCTGAATAATCCAAATAAAATAATACAAAAATCTATTATAATTATGTCTTTTCTTTTTGGGAATCAAAAATGATGTAACCAGAGGTTTTATCACTCCCATTATGAGAACTCCTGTATATTTACCATTAGAAGTGAATTGCAATAATCAATGTCTAAGAACAGTTGCTGTCCCTGTTACTGTAAAAGAACAAGTATAAATTTTCTCTCCAAATGGAAGTTTAGTGGCTATTTTCCGATTTGATTTCTGCTGACCACAGATGCAGAATGAACCAACGCAGCAGGATAAATAATTGGGGCTGTTTCTCTGTAGGCAGATAAAGACTCATGATCATTAACAGTAAACAATAACTGCCAACAATAAACATTTAATGATACTCATAAAAATAATTGGCCTTTGAGAAGCTCAAAAAATTTAAGGCAATTTCGTGTTAAATTGTTGGTTGTGCATTTAAGATGGTTGTTCACTGAAGGACAGCAAGTGATAAACAGCCACTATCTCCTGATTCTGGCTGTTTAAAAAGACATTTTCTGAAACTGAGCATTCTGCTTTTTCCCCCCTGCATATTCTCCAAGGCATCACCTTGCCTTGCTCAAAAATGCAATGGGTGCTACACTGGCAGACACATTGTGCAAATAAAGCAAAAGAGTGCATTTTATAATTGCCAGTTTTGCAACCAGGCAAAACTACACCTAATGCTCTGCTCAGGGAGCAATTTTGCCCACTTTTCACCAGTAAGTATGGTCCTCAATGAGAGAAATTACTTTTCTCCTTTCAATCCACAAAATACAGGGACCAGATGGGTGGAAGCTGATTGTTTTCCTCGGAACATGTTTGTACTAAACAGTTATTAAACTGGCTCTGTGGACATCACAATCAGACCAAAGATTCAGATTCAGGACAGGACTTAATCCTTTGTCAGTCCCAGTCATCTGAATGTCTCACAGTTACCATAAAATTCACAGAAACGTACTTTTTAAAGGAAAAATGGGAAGGGGGGAATTGTTGACCTTAACATTTTTTAATAATAAATAATAAAAGAATTAGGCACATCCAGCCCACAATACAGTCAGCCACTGGATCATACATAAATTGATTTAAGATTTCAAATTACGACAATGTGAGTTTTAAGTCTGTGGTTATTTGTAAAACTGCTAAAAATCATCATTCAAAGAGTGGCTTCAAAAAAGACATCTTCAACTAACTTGGCTTACTTTTCTGAAATCCACTGGATATAATTGAATTTAAAAGGCAGAATGAAATTTTGTCCCAGGTACAAAGCTGTAAAATTCTTCAGAGTTTTGTGGCTGTTAATTAAATCAATAAAAAAAAAAAAAAAAAAAAAAACTTAATGCAAATGTAGATAAAAAATGAAATGCTACTTAAATGGAAGCACTGACTTCAGTCATAGCAGTTTTTAGATAAATGATAAGAACTGGAGAGGGAAAGTGAGGAAAAAACATTGCTTACATTTAGTTTCAGTTAAGGTACACCTGAAATGAGAGTTAATTACAATATAAAAATAACTCTCATGTCAGAAGTCTCAACTCAAATGAAGTGCTAGAAATTAAAGTACCTAAAATTCCTGCAATATTAACATCTTTTCATTTGACTGCTGCAGTATTGCTCTTAAAAGTAATTAGCATCTCTTAATCTTTGTGATCGTTATTGCTTTCTGCATCTGCTATCATGTTATCAAGGTCCTGAAGCATTTTTGAGCCTTATTGATCATTACTTGGCACATCAGAAGTCAGATCCTGTGGATATTTAAGTGTACTCAGGAGAGAACTCCGGTAGTTGACATCTGCATTTATCCACAAGAGGAGCAATCTCACCAGACTCTTTGCTCCATAGCAAACAAACTTTGTTTTGACAAATTAGGCTACCTTGAAAGAAAAGCATGACAAGGTGTAAGTATACTGTCACAAATTGACTGATAATTCAGCTGAACTCAAGCAATGAAATCCCAAAGGTGATTTCTACATCCCAAAAGCAAAATAAAAATAACTGCATTAAAAAAAAAAAAACAACACCAAAAAAAACCAAAACCCCAAACTTATTTTCTCTTGATCCAACACTCTTAAGATCCTTATGTTCCAGCAGAATCTGGTGTAAAGAACAGAAGATTTCAGATTACAGGACTAAGGTGAAATCAGTTGATAGGCTTCCTTTTCTGCATGGACTCAGCAGGCTTATTCATCAAGGACATTCTCAGGGTGGTAATAGTGCTTGGCAGTACTAGGTACCTGTAAAATTCCAGCAGAGCAAATAGCTGGAATAAGTGTCAGGAAAACTCAGTTATCTGCTGTACTAATAACCACAAGGCTGCACACATCATGCTGAGAAAACCTCCAGAAGGAACAATGTCGTTACCTTAAAATTTCAGGTTGGCTTGATGAGCTGTTTATTCCAATTAACACAGAGGGAAATTGCTGGGTAACTACCACCCTCATTTAGGAAGTCTGCCTAATGTTCACACTATGATGAGTTCTGAAACATACTTTTTTTTTTGAGGATCACTACATTTAAAGCAACGATAAATCACATATGGCAATTACAAATTTAATCTCCTCATCCTGTAATCATAGACAGAAATAAATTTCTAAGGAGTGTTCACACATCCAACAGAAAAAGTAAAGTACCTGAAACTGCCTCTGATCAGAGCATAGGTCAAATTTTCATTTTACAAAAGGCTGTCAAAATGCTGTTTCAATGTTTAAAGTCTATATCCCTGGTCGTTATGCAGTAAAGGGAATGAGCAAAACACTAGCAAATGGTGTCTTGCAAAAAGCATGAGATGATCACACCTGGCCTTTTCAATATTTGTTTTTGTAAGGATTAACAAAAAACTGGTGGTACATACTTTGAATAACACTCTCTATGAATTAGCATTTATAACTATATATATAACTTCTATAAATTAGTGTAATTTTGTGTGTACAAAGACAGACTTATTTCACAGGATATTGGATTAAAAAAGCTAATCCTCATTTTCAATGAGAACACTAATTTATTGCTTTACATTGTGTTACTGGTTCTTTCTTCTATCTGAAATTTTGAAAATGATTCCCAAGAACTTGCAAAACATTCCATAGGAAGAAGTTTCTTTCTGCTAAGATCTAAGGTGTGCGTGATTGAAGGTTTCATTCCACATACTTATAAGCTGAGCCTGAACCAAATTAAGAGGTGGAAGGACATGTTCATTGCAATGGAAAGCTCTAAATAACAAAATCCTTATAAGAGAAAGCTTCACAGAAAAATTGAAAGTCCTTGCTGAGCCAAGACAGATAGAAGAGATCATTTTATTCAATAGAGAGAAAAGCTCAAGTCAGAATAGTAACCATTTTTTCTCAAGAGTGACATCCATTGAAGCACACAGTCTGAAGGTGGAATTCTGTTAAACCCAAAATGGGAAAACCACCCCAAATCTGACCTAGGTTATGTCATCATCCACAATTATCATTTACAGTTTTGAAAATAGTATCCAAAATTGTGAATCCTAAACTTCAAGCTGATTGACTGATTCCTTTGTTCCAATATTTTCTCGTTATTGTCCCTTTTTTTCATTTTAGGCAGAATTACCTACAGATTTACAAAAAACAAACAAACAAACAAAAACAACACCAAACAAACAAAAAAACAAAAAACAAAAACAAAACAAAAACNACCCCAAAACCCTAAAACAAAAACCAACAACCCTCCCTCCAAAAAAACAAGAAAAAACAAAACAAAAACAAACCAAAAAACCAAAAAAACCCCCCTCCCTCCAAAAAACAAGAAAAAACAAAACAAAACAGGCCAGAACTATGCAAAGTTTCTTAGGGAGAAATAAAAAATTAGCACCTCAGGATATCTTTTTCTAAAACTTGAAAATGAAGGCAATGAAGTTTATTCATGTCTGTAACACAAAAGGAAACATTTTAGTCTAGATAAGGGAACTGGATACATACAAACAACTACATCTGAGGAAATTATTCTGGAAGCTGGATGGTCCATGAGCATCAGGATCTGCCTCACATTAAAGTTTTCAGTGCAACTAAGGGTGCAAATGACTACACTGTTCCTGTCTTAAAAATCACTTACATTAGAGCAGATTTTAAATCAGGATAACATGTCATTGAATTTATCCAAAGGAATTGGATAAGGTGAAATGATCATGCAGCAGAAATACCTCTGATTTTTAGGAAATAGAACACACTCATATTCAGATGTTTTAAAAAAAACCACGGACACACTACTTTCACATTACTGCATGGTACAGTGAACATTTCTCTTAATCTTTGGTATCTCTCACAGAATAATGACAGGATGAAATTACTGCAGTGAAAAATACTATATAAGAACTGGTATTCTCCCACACGTATGGAATACCTGTGTCTGCTCCAGGGAGACTCACCCTCAGTTTTCTACAGCTCCTCTAAATACTGTAAACATTAGGTAACCACTGGACTGTTTTGTATGTTCTCTCAAAGCTTATATTGCATTGCCTTATGCTTCCAATAGGTATCAGAAGGAGTGGAAGTCAACAGCAAGGGGTGGCACAATTGGATGAAAATAACAGTATTATTGGTGCACAAGAAATTAAGGAAATACTACCTAAAAGGTCTGAAATGTGCACCTTATCTAGTGCAACTTCCATGCTGAGGCTTTGAAACAGACACTGTGATTTATAACTTCTAATTTTTAATTCTTGTAGATGTGAAATCCTCAGCCTCCCTCTCCAGAGTAATCAACTGAGACATACTTACTATTAAGATTTTATACCCAGACCTTAACATTTACAACGTTTCTTGCCAACAAACATACTGTTGGCAGGAATACCTAAACTCAATGTATCCCCTACCACTTGTAAACTGTTACAAATAGAAACTGAGGTTTTCTGTGTTAATTGTTGACATTATATGTCACCAGGAGCAGAGTATGGAGTAAGATTTCGCCCAGCAAAATAAAGAATGCACATAGACACTAAACCCTGGATCCCAGCCCTGAAATCCAATTTTATACTCATTTATTTGGCTTTGGGAAGACATTAGGACAGCCTGTGGCTTACCAGAAATAAAACATTGACACTGACAATCCTAGTTTAAGCAGCTGTTCTGCAGATGCAAAGGAAGATTTAGAATGTTTCCTGGACAAGCAGCCTGAAAATTGGTCTCTCACAGATGAATAAGCATCAATACAAAACACACTGTTACAAACCTTGTATTTCTATATAACAAATAATGAAAAACCATCTGTCCATTGTGGTTATTTGCCAAGCAGCCAGCCCAGCATACCATTTTACTACCTGTATTTAAGATATCCTACTAATAAACAACATTTCTTCTCTGTCTGCACATGCTAATTAAAAAAAATTAATCATTTAACCCACCTATTTCAAGGTCAGTCATGTACATAACAAGGAGATGAATTCCTGAAAGTATAACTGTGTTCCTCTTGGATTTGGAAGAAAAAATGAGAGCTTGAAATTAGTGAAAATTAGTGCTAGCATTTTATTCTGCAGTAATTTCTCAAGTTAAGCATAATATTTCTATGGACTTCTAATGATCAATATCCTGTGCTCTCAGTATCTAATTCCAGTCCTAGTTGTCTTTTAGATGTCAGAAGCCAGTGGGTACTAAGAGATAAATTTTACTCAGCACTACTTTAGTCCAACAAATAACATGAAGAATACATTTGCAATTAAAATTCACACAATGGAGTATTTTAAGTGAACACATTTTTAATATCAGTAGCAGCACATGTCGATGATGAAAAACACACAATGGCATGGTACTCAGCGCTGTATTATGCAAATGGATGCAGCAAAGGTCAAAGCTTATCTCAATCTCATAATAATGTAGTCTGCAGAGAATAATTAATTTACAGCGTGCTTTCTTATATTGTGTACCACAACACTAAAAGCCAGTTTATTTGGGAATTTTCTTTTTTTTTTTTTTTTTATGTTGCAGAGAGACATAATATCAAAGGTTTTCAATTTTCTCTTCGGGGACCTGGGGGAAGGGAAGGCACAGTTCTTTCTTTTCTATAGCAACACCAAGCTAAAATTAAGCACTAGAAATACTGTCTTGTAATTGCTAAAATGCTGATAAATTTTGGTGTTTAGGAATGAGATTTCTGTGCCCAACAGCTGCCTTACATTATGACAGCAGAAGTGTTTGAGCAATTTCCATGAGGCAAGCAGTACTATAAGGATGCAGTTAATACTACACAGTTCCCTACAGAGGATTACAGTTCAGATGTATTATATATTTGTAAATTGCTGAAGCCCTGTGCTGGGGATGGGAAGTATCATCCAGAGCAGAGAGGTTATGAAGTTGGAAGCATAAAAAGCCAGGATGCTAACCTGTGTCTGAGGTGCTGGTGGGAAGTTGGGAAACTGGTGTTCCATGAATTCTGTTCCTGTCACTATAAACCCCATCTTCTCCATACACTGGTCCAGCTCTATTTTCCTCTGTCTGCCAAAAAGAAGGACAATTTTTCGGCTTTGGAAGAAAAATACCTTTCAAGAGCTGATGTTCAGAGCAGCCCATGCTGAATTATGCAAACACTTTTTCACAGCTATTTTTAAATACACATTACACATATAGAGTTTTTAAAAGAGTGGTCCTCTGACATAAACCTCAAGAGAGCAGATCTCTAAGCAATAGGATAAGATGTTTATGTTCTCTCAAATCCGAGGGATCTTACTCCTTACTCTCAAATATTTGTACTGTCTTGTCGTTTTGAGCCACGAGCTAAATATAGCTGCTTGGGAATCAGATGGGGTCACACTGCACAGATGACAGAAAACTACCATGACCAAGAAGTAATAATTATAAGAAGCCATGTTTAACATGACTGGTTTACACAATTAACTGGGGGTTAATTGGTCCCACAGGATGCCTGTCATTCATCAGGAGTTTTAACTCCCCAGTTCCAGCCTCAGTTCCTTTACCTTATTTTTCCTTGTATTTTCTAGGAAGCTGCATGCTTGTGGTTGTTCCAAGGGAACCTGAACAACACGATCTTCATGTGATGCAGTGGTCCCTAAAGCTCATTCCCTGTGGTTTGCACAGTTCAGAACAACTCTTGTGTGGTTTTCACCTGCTTTATGTGAGAAACTTGCACCCAGGCAAGCACCTTTCTCCATCCCTAGGAGTCACCTGTCGCTACAACCTCGAGTGTTCATCACAAGATGCAGAGCAGTGGCAATGCCACCCAATCTAACACAGGTCCAGTTGCCCTTATGTCAGTTACCTTTACACACTCCAAATCCAACACCAGCAGTTTCCAGGGAAGGTGAAAATGCTGCAGAGTAGTTAAGGTTGACAGTAGCTGCTAAAAGGTCATTTGGAGACATTCATTAGTTGTTTGCTGTAGCAGACAGTCATTATTATTGGCAGCAGGAATTGGCAGAAAGCGCCGTTATTGTCAGAAAGCATTAAAAGAGTGTCATTTGTCAATATGTGCTCTTCTACAGAGCAGCAGGCTAAGAGAACTCCATCTTTCAATTTAAATGGGAAAAAAAATTAGCATAAATACCCTGGCATGCTTTTATCTGCATCTCCTGATACAGGCATTGAAGATTCTTTAGGAACTCTGTATCAGCCCACTATCCTAGCTGGGATAGCAGAAAAGCAGAAAATATGCAGAAGTATTTCATCCTGAATGTCAGTTTCTGGGATTCTACTATGAGTTTTTCCAGAATGAAGAATCTCTGGGACTATCCACCTGTCAGTCAGGCACATTTAGCACTAACTCTATCTCTAAGCACAGATACTTGGATGTTGCTATGTAAATGAACTCAGATCTGTTTGCCCTTTACTGGTAAGGGGGAAAATACATTAAGATTCGAGATCTCTTTCTTTTTTCTGCTCCATATATTTGAGCAAATGCAACCATAATACTTGAAAGTCTTGGAAGGTGGAAGTAAAGTAGAAATCCAAGTTGTATCTCTTTATAATTTTCCATTACAGCAGTCCAATAATAGAATTAATAAAGCTTTTATCTTAATGCTGTCAAATTACATTAAAAAGCATTATTTAGCCCTCCCCAAGCCTACACTCTAATAAATGTCAAGTTCCCAATTATTAGGTATTTAAATATTTGTACAAAGAGCCTTTAATAATGAGAATGCACACTCCAGGTATGTGTGTTGTTGTACTATTAAACTGAGATAAATAACCTGGGACAATTATTCCCAGTCTTAATAAAGCTGATTTTCTAATCAAATGTCAATAAAGTAACTTGTTTTTAATATGGACACAATTGCACTAATAACTTCAAGTTATTAAATAATAACTTTCAGAATGAACACAGAAGCAAGAGCTTAAATTTTCATGACATCCTTCATTCTCCTACTGGCTTCCTTCACCTCAAGCACTCAGAATCCTTTTCATTCAGTAAAGCAGTCAGAGCTGGCACTTCACTTTCATTTCCCTCTTTGTCCCAGCCACAGGAGAAGTGACAAGCAAGAAGTTGGGAGAGATAACAGAAGAAAGGGAATAGTTTACAGGACAGCACCTTTGGTTTGCAATGTATTTCACTGCTCACCAGCCAGATCTCTGTTTTCAATTAGATTGTCCCAACACTTTTCTGTAAGAAAGAAGATGAGTAAATTCTTGTATGAAGAGGATGAGTAAATTCACTTTCCCTGGCTCAGTCCTTCATTTGATTGTCTGTTGGATGTATTCAGTTTTCTAGGAGAAGTTCAAAAACTGAAAGCCACTGTAATACCATGGGACAGGAATTACAAAGCAACTAAATGGAATCTGGCAATAGCAGAAGTGTTGATGCAAATCTTACGTCTTCAGGGTTGCTGACAGCTTTGAGTACTAATTTTGACCTTGACCATAATTCTTTTCCTAATTCAGGAGCTTTCCTTTTTATTCTATTCATTAACAATGAAATTGAATTTTTAAATGAATTTACACAGTGAAAGAGGGTGACATGTTTTCACTTCAAAGATTTACATATTCTTAAGGGACTTGTTCATGTACCCGGTTGGTGAATCATCAAGGAAAAGATGGTTACTGTGTTACAAAAGCAATAAAACATGCAATTTACTAAAACACTATCTGAAAATATTGTCCATGGAAGAATGAGTCTGATTAGCTAACAACAACAGATAGGTTTATGATTGCAAATTTTATGACTATCTGATAACATAAAATACTTCTTTTTTTTTCTCAAAAGGAAGTTGCAGCACTTAACACATTTGCTGAGCTTAGTGTTGTCAACACTATAAATCACTCAACAAGTTGCACTCCTCAGAAATTAGTCTGCACTGTATGGTTAGAAATTTACAGTGTGCTAATAAATAACTTGAGAGATAATTTCTCATTTTCAGTGTTCAAAGAACACTTACTCCTATGGTCAAGGGCATTTATTGCTGATAAAAATATAAATAATATCACCAGTTACTTACATTTAATAATGACCATAACTGACCTGGAGCTAGTTGTTCCTTAGATTTAAAACCAGCAAAAGATGATAATCTTTGATGATGAGCTTCAATTACACTTACAAGATGCAGTAATACAAGATAACTAGATGATACACTCTGTTGACAGTTTTTTATAACATTTCCCTGGTTGGAAATAAAAAAAAAAAAAATATTTTGTAGACTTTCCTCAGCTCTGGGGCAGACTGGATTATTCAGTTGCTTCAGTGTATCCACAAATCACATTTTCTCAGTGTTTGGTTCAAGCTCTGTTGTGTTGATTCTATCACAAACAAATATTAATGGAATGCCACAATCACACTTGCACAGAAAGGAAATCTTGAGGCACTACATCCTGGCACTGTCATACAGTTCCCAGGGACAAGCGAGTCCTTGACTTCAGGAACAATATTTGTTATTACCCTATTGTTGTTGTTTTAAAGACTGATGTTTCTTTTAAGGACTAGCAATTATTATTTTAATGCCACATCACAGAAATTACTGACAAGAGAGTGTTTGATGCTAGAATGAACTTCAAAGAAATTAAAATTAGTGCAGCATCATCTCTACAAGTACCTGTTCGACTTGATCTCGTATTAAGGCAAAAATTAGGCAGAATGCAGCTGAATAGGTGTTGGCAGATAAGAATTATCCAAGCACTAAAGAAAAGCAATGAAAAAAAATAACCCAGCAGCCAATTTAGTAGAAATGGCAGGATAACCTTTTCTAGGTGTGTGGTCTGAAGTTTCATTAACGTAGAAATTCCCAGACTATTTTCAGTGGTGATGCAGGTATTGAGACTGCAGGTGTTCCACAGACAGCTCATTAGTCACACAGTGATTCCATTCACCGGGCTCCTTCCAGCTGAGAAACTCAAAGGACATACAACAAAAAAATATTTAAAAGTGTGTTAATGATGTCACATTTGTCTATGAGCAACCTTCATTATTACAGAGAGGCCTCTGTGTCAAAGGATGTCCTCAGAGAGACAGTAAATCTTCCTAAACAATCTCTGTTAAGAGCAGGGCTCATGCTGCAGAAATCTTCAGCATCCTCACTTCCAGCTGCTCATTTGCCTCACGGAAAGATCTCACTTCAGCCATATGGAGCACCCGTTCACTCAATCTGCTTCCCTCCCATCTTGCTTGCATTAACTGCTCATCTCGTAAGACAGAGATCACTCCTCTCCCATTCATTTAGCACCAGCCTAACTAATGCAAACAACAACAAATTTCCTCTTTAAACTCTGACACTCCAAGGCTGGTGCAGTGCACTATAAATGACTTCTTAGTTTTATAAAATCTTGAAGGAGCACAATAAAACATGCAAATGAAGGCTTTAGAACTTTGGAAGCCTGATGTTGGAATGAGGAACTACAAATATCTGAAGGAGTTCAACAAGATTCTTTTGTTAGTTTGAATTATTTCATAAAGTATATATACATAAAAATTCAGACTCTTGTCAAATTCAGCACAGTTTTACCTTACAATGCTCTGGGTCTGTCTGACACACAGATCTGCATATTAATTAGTCCTCTCAAAGGGCTACATGGACACAAGATTTCTGCCTAAATAGAGACCCCTTCCAAGCTGTTTCTCCTGCTTCTGTGGCCCAAGAAACTACCCGTGAAACTGGAAACAACAGATAATTAGCCCATAACTGCAGCTGCTTGCATGTTGTCTGGTACATTTGCATATCCTTGAAACTCTTATGCCCAGTTAGTAGTTTGGACTGTTTCCTCCTTCTAGCAGTAAGAAGGGAAGACTCTCTTTAAAAGTGTGATCTCTCTTAGGCTTTCCACTGCATATGCCACTCAGCCACCCTTAGGCCACTGCTATGAGGTAAAAAGCTGTGCCTTAATGAACCAGTTGCTGTTTTTCTCTGTACCCAGTAGTCTGTACTGGGTGCATGCACTCCATTGTACAGACACTGCCAGCTGAGTACACCCCATTGTTAATAACCTGAAAGCAACTCTAATTTAAATTACTTAAGTATTATATGCACATTTTCCCTGAAGAAATGTAGAATACTTGTGAAATATTGCTTTTAAGAATCTTGGTTTAGCCACTGAAAAACCTACGCACCTAAAAGAAAAAAAAATCTATTATAGCTTGTACAATTTTATGTTTTACTTCCTGGCTGCAGTCGAACAAAATGAATTATTTTGGTGCCAGATTGAATATTTTAACAGGAACTTTTAAAGTAACTATTATCTTGAATAGCACTAGAACATCAAAAATACTTAGTGCCATGGAGGAGTTGCCTTTTGCTCATAGCAGATAAGCAAAGACTACATGATACTAGGTTAAATACTCAGATGCACATGTTCCTCAGGCCAGTTTTGTTTTTCAGCTATACATAATTCCAATGTCTTAATTCCTCCTGAAATCATGACTGCCTGCAGTTCTCTCCCAAGCAATGAAGACACATACTAAACTCAGAACCCAGAGAGTGCTGCCACCCAGGATTGCCAGTGCAACCCTCAGAGAGAGCTGGCCAAGGAGCTGTTCCTCCCCAAGTGCTGGAGGGAAGTCCAGGGCTGGCAGAGGGCAAGATATCTTACAGGCTACCCTGTGGGGCAGCTCTTCAACAGGAATGAAAAAATGTATCAGTAGCAGGCTTTTCTGTGAATCTGGGAAGGAGTTTACCAGACTGCTCCAGAAGTGTATTCTTCTCATCTGTTCTGCTCCTTTGAGTGATGTTACTGCTCCTCTCCCAGGCTGAATTCCCACTGCTAGGGCAATGTCAGCTTTGCCTGGGCAATGCTAGGTTTGTTGCCTAGCAGCAGGTCTTTGGGATCTTCTGCTGCGTGACCTCTTTGCAAAAGAAGATGTAAAGTCACTGAATCCCCTGCCAAAATCGCCTCTGGAGATGGGTGATGTGCACCACCAAAGCCTCTGGAATGACCAGCAGCTGTAGAAGCTGGGATTCTTCACTCTCCAGAATAGAATCTACCTGACTTTGAGGACATGTTTTCATGCTGCTGTCAGCACAGCAGCTGAAGGACAACATCATGACTGGTGTCTCACATTGCTTGTTCAGGCTGACTGCTTGCCACTTGTGCTGCTGCTTTGACTGGCCTCAGGTAACACAGTGAATCTACCTGTAACATTCCTAACAAAATCAGCACCCCCAAAACACTTTACAGCTCTAGAGGAAGGTTTTATTCAAGAAAAAAAAATCTTTTGAGAACACAGAAAAAATAGGTGAATTTGTCAATGGTTACAGCTATGACAGATTGAATTTGCATTTATAATTTTATCCTGTTTTACTTGTATTTTACCTATTTCAGAGGAATACAGTTTCCTCAAATAGCTACAATTCATACAAATTTGGCTGCCATTACCTGTATCAAAGCCCACTTTGCTAAACTCCATCCCAGCATTTGTGAACGAGATTCACTTAGAGAACTTTTGTTTACATAGGATGTTCATCAATTTGTGTCATCTCCTAATGCACTGTTTTAAAAGGGAATTCTTTTATTGCAGCACATTTTTGAAAAAGCTCCTGCTGCACCAGAATCACAAAAATTTCACAGAAGGTCAAAATCAATATCAATCTTGATTGCCTGTAAACAAGATGGAATGACAGATCAGTTGCTCTCTGGCATTTCTGCCTGAAAAGTAGTTTAGGAAACACATGCCACGGTAATTATACAGGAGGGAAGAAAAGGAATCTGCCCACTATTACAGGTACCAAACGAGCAGAAGAGTAAACCAGGTCAGTGTTCACATTATGTAACATCCTCAACCAAAGTTAACAGATACTGTGTTGTCTACCTTTAAAATACAATCCTTGCAAAAAGGGTTACGTACCACTCCTGCAGCTCAAGACTTCCTTTAGAACATTCTAGTCTAAATTCCAACTAAAGAGCCTACTTTTGGCACTGGCTGCAGTGAGTCTCCATGCCTCATTTAAACAATTATGCCATTAAGTGTTTGGATTAAGCACTTTTGTAGTGCATCTGCACAATTAAATACCAGTGGCTTTACGGTGGGAAACCTCTTACTACAGTAAATGCAGCAGCCCATCTCATTGACGTGCAAGCCAGCCATGCTCTCATTCTCAACATCAGGCATAAAAAGAAAAACTATTTTAATACAATCCCAAATGCACATGACAGCACAAATAAAGTGCTTTCAGCTTTACAGTATCCATTACAATTAATTATCCGAAAGTCCTTGGCATAAACTGTGAAAAGCCTTTTCTTTTTGAATAAATGGACTCCATCAAAATTCTACAGGCACCTGAACTGCCTGCAAATGAATGCAAATATTCACTGGCATTTTGTTACAAACAAAGGCCTTTTCTCTATGAAATTGTCTGACACAGGATTTCGCTGCCCTGGATTTCTAGTACAACAGAGAGCATAAGGCTTCTGCTAGCAGATAAAGCAAGAATGTGTGGTTTATGATATTTCAAGAGATAAGGCCAATAACAGGAGAAAATGTTAATGTGTCCTGTAATTTTTTTTGCCTTCATAAAGTCGGTAGAGCTATTTCACCATCACTCAGCTTATTCAGCTTCAATTAGACTGCTCATTACGCTATCATAAATCAGGCAACAAATGAGAAATCTCCCAGAACCTCTGATAGTACAAAAAGAGAAAGAACATCCAAGTAGACTACAGGCTAGACATTTGTAAGTGGAAGGGACAAACTAAATTGGTGTGCAAAACTTACCTAGGCACTAAAGTTCTGTTTAGTTAGAAGGCTACTGAGTTGACAAAAGCTCAAAACTTAGTAATGAATTCCTTCTCCCCTCAGGACTGGAATAGCAGAAAAGAAAATCAGCATTTTACCATTTCAGTTCTGTGTTAAATCCTGTCTTTTTGACACCCCATTTGTCAAGGCTAATATTTGCCTTTCATTGTCCCTAAATAAATTCTGCTTATTATAGTTCCTAAAGTTACCTGGCATTTTACAGTAGATTCAGCATTTGTTCTGTTATGAACTCCACATTGTACGTATTTTAAACTCTCTCCTTCCTCTGGGTGAAATTATTTCTGTAACAATGGCTATTCTAGGTGTCTATTTTGGGATGGACCTATATTAAAGCTACTGCAAAAAGGCTGTCATTAAAATACAAATGCAGAAGAACTCCTCGGGTTGCTTCATCCTTGTTCCACAGCACTTACATTTGTATTGATTTTATAATGAATGCACATGAGATGAGGGAAGTGCTGACTTTTTCTTGCTCTGCCATGTCCGTTGCTGCTTTTCTTGTCTAAGTGAGGTGCAGTATCTCACTGAGCTATTGAAAAAGAAAGACTAACAATAGGGGAATAAGTTTCTCTTACAGCATAACCATTACAGGGCTTCTCTCCTAAAGCACCGGGTGTAACTAGCTTAGT